>JAJLRJ010000008.1:13088500-13133500 GCA_024195265.1 Dendrophyllia cribrosa
GGACGAGAAGGGTCGCTTGTTGGAATCGGGATAGTTAACCTCGGATGGATAAACACCGTCCACTTCTTTTGTACCGGGAATATCAAAATCTGCCATCTGATTATTGTAGATAATTCCCGTGATGTTGGATCGATATAAGCATCCAAACCTGTCCAGAAACATGGGATTTTTCGTAAACTAGTGAACCACGATTTTACTTTTAAGGGATAATTTTATCTGACATATCTTTTAAAAGGAGCTATGTCATAGGAATTTTGTCTTTTTGGGTTCAAAACTATCCTAAATTAAAACTAAGTACCTCTGTCATACCTATAGAACACTTAGAGGAAGATATATATATATATATATATATATATAGCAAGTGAATTTCTAAGAGAGAATCAACCATGCACAATCGATCTGAGCATTATCGGTTTTCCAAGACACCGGGGGCGTTACTTCTAAAGGGCCTTCATATGAGAGGTGGCGTAAACCGCGGTCAAACGAGAGAAATTTGCAAAAGTTAAGCAAAGTAGTTAAAAGTTAAGGTTGTCATTGTTTAAAGTTTAATATATTGCCAATACACTGTCAATTTACCAAACGTTTTGCAAGTTTACTAAAAAAGTTCTAAGCGTTTAAAAACTGTGAACTGCAGAATTGTCGGCGCCATTTGCCAACATAATTTTGACCAGGCGCAAGGAGTTCTGGTTAGTTTTCAACGGAAAAAGCTCATCATTTTGAGAAAAATTAAAAGATAGTAAAGTCAAATAATTATTTTATACATCCTTGCCCATATTTTCATTAATATTAAATAAAATCCCACTAAATAAAACGAAAGACGCCTCGTTTGACCGCGGTGGAGAGGTGGCGTATAATCAAGTAAATACGCTGCCCTGGATTAGCCTCATCCCCAGGCTCTTCTCCATTCCTCAACCAACCAGTAATTGATAGTGGTTGTCACGGCAACTGCGTCTCCGTTTGGCGCCAAAACAGACAAGTGCGTCGTGCCAAAATCAGCGTCTGAAAAGAATTGCGCGTAGTATGACACATCATGTGTCCTGTCATCTTGTATTTTTTGACGTATCTTGTTGGCCAACGTTTGTCCTAACATCTGCTGCGCAATCTGCAGTGGTAAGCCAGTGGTATGTTTAGTGACTTGTGTTAAAGAACATTTTGCTTTTATTTAAAATGGCGAGGTAGAGCAAGGTACTGTGTAGTAAAATGTCTTAGTTTAGGACATAACACGACAACTCAAGGGGCCGGAATGCATAAACGTTGCCCGGAACTAAGCCCTAACATCGGACGTTAACGCGGTCGTAAAGATTTATGCCGGGCATACGTTAGGCGTGAAATCTACCCTTCGTCTTGACTTTTTTCTCTCCTTGATAGCTTTCTCAATAAATTCTTTCACCTTTTTAAAGAAATCTTGATACAGAGTATCAATGTACTTATGGCAACCGTGTTCTTCACTTGAGTGAGTATCCACCCCATTCAGTCTCAACCCGGGGGGGGGGGGGGGGGGGGGGGGGGAGGGGGGGTGGGGGGTACTCTTGTCAATTTATGATACCTTATTACACTTTACTTCCGCGACACTTTAATTTCGCGATTTGGGGATGGTCATATTTTGTTTTGTTAAATTTATAGAAACTGATTTACTTTATTTTCGCAGTTCGTCTATAAAACAATCATTAAAGTGCACCTAAACCCCAATTTTTTTTCTTTTAATCAACTCAATGTACGTTGATGTACTCACTAACGCGACGTTAAATTTATAGAAACTGATTCACTTTATTTTCGCGATTTCGTCTATAAAACAATCATTAAAGTGCACCTAAACCCCAATTTTTTTCTTTTAATCAACTCAATGTACGTTGAAAAGTCGAATAGTGAAATATTTCTTGTTTTTAACGTCGCGTTAGTGAGTTATAGAGATTTGAATTTACAAAATGCTGATAAGATGACGTCAAATCAAGAATCGTTTATTATACAACTACTTGTTTCGACCTCCAAGTAATATTTTTTTACAAATCAATTGACTATTAACAGTTTTTATTAAGTATTTCTTAAATTGATTATCCTTAAGCTGTGAACTGCGTATTGTAAATTGAAGTAGAAATAATGGTAAAGTCTTGATTTGACGTCATCTAATTAGCATTTTGTAAATTCAAATCTCTATAACTCACTAACGCGACGTTAAAAACAAGAAATATTTCACTATTCGACTTTTCAACGTACATTGAGTTGATTTAAAGAAAAAACATTGGGGTTTAGGTGCACTTTAAATAGTTCGATCGAAAATAAACCAGACTACGTATAAACTTTTGTATTTGATTTGTATTTCTATTATGCTCGTAATCATGGCAAACCAGTTGGTAAAAACGTGCAAGGTACAATGTCTAGTGTTAAAAAAAAAAAAAAGACCTTAGATAACAACGGCCTGGACCACCTCGGACGCCTTATTGAGACTTACATAACGGAGTAACTGGTTAGCTTTCAGTTGAGGTTGGGGTTAGCAGTTTATATAGTTAAATTTAGGCCTAAACAACCCGAAAAGCTAAGTGGTACTCAGGTACGGTAGGCTATGTAAGCCTAAGCCTCGCTGAGATCACAGGTTCAATCCTGAGTGGGGATTATAGATTTTCTTTTTACACTTAAAAATGTATTGAAAATAAAATTCTAAGTGTCGACATTGCGTTATTTTTTTTTTCAAACTGCAACAAAACGGTAACTTGGGCAAAGTAAAGGAGGTCTACAATTTCCCAGTAGGCAAATGAGTGAAACGATGAAAGGAAATAAACTGCATGTCTTCCACAAGAAACGTCAATGGCTATTTACAGTCATTTATGCAAAGGCACCTTGGAACTAAATGGTTCATGAATAAATGCATTGGTATGGGTCAATTGGTGGTAGAGATTTCTCCGCGCCGGAAACAACATACACACTTGATTCAACGACTGTACGAGCGAAATACTCAGGTGCAGAGTAGATTGATTATGAGGACGACGAAGACATTGAATAAGTAGGCACAGAACGATTGTTAAAGGGCTAATATTTCACTTAAGGTGGCTCCTAATAGTTTAAACATTCCCATCATGATACATCTTATGATATTCAATCACAGCTACACCAGTAACGTTAAGAGAAAACGTTTAGTACAGGTTTGTAAACACTTAACCAATGAACAAATTAAGGTGGCTACGACATCAAGATTTGTTACCATGGCAACGTCAAAAGAGGCCAAAAAGACCCCATTTTCAACCTTTTGAGGCTAATAACTTCAAAACTGCGCGGTGAATTTTTTTGATTTTTATACATTTTCGTCCTATTAACATAACAAACATTTGTGCCAATTTTGAAAAAATCTGTACATAGGATTCAGAGATACGTCATTTTTACATAAAATTAAGGTAGCTCTGAACTCTATGTACAGAATTTTTTAAAAAATTGTTAAAATGTTTCTCTTGCCAATTAAACAAAAATATATCGAAAACAAAAACTTTCACCGTGTAGTTTATAAGTTATTAGCCTCAAATGGTCCAAAATAGCGTATTTTTGACCTCTTTTCGCGTTGCCATGACAACGAATGATGACGTCATTTGGATACCACGTTGTTGATTGATAAAAGATTTACTGGTTCCAACTAAAAGATTTTTAGCCACACCATCGGGCTAGCTGTAATGGAATGCAAAGGACGAGAGGGCCGAACAATATGGAGCCACCTTAAAGCTCATTTTTTTTCACATAAAAAATTTGCGCGACATCAAATTTTCGCGATTTTCAATAGTGTGTCGCGAAAATAAAGTGTAATAAGGTAGGTGTGTGCCGTAAAGGTTCTTAAACCCTGACTCTATTTAAGGGTAGAAAATCAAAAATTGACACCCAATTTAAGAGAAAAAAGATAACTCAGAATTGTGTGAACAGGTCGTTTTTATTTATTTTCAGTTCATGGAAAGTTTAGCATCAGGCATAGAATACTTGTCTAAGCCTAGCTTCACTAATACGCCATTATAATCCGGCATATCTATATTCGTTATAGCTGAGTGTTTATTAAGTAATTTTAATAGCTAAACCCTAACCAAGAATCACAATACCAAAAAAATACTCTATGTAAGGACTGAGCACCACAAAAACCATACCCTATCGGGCGGCACATACCAGCATAGCTTACATATGGGAGTGCAACGATTCAGCTCTGCATGTAGATCGTGCAGATATTGCAATTTGAGATTCAAATTGCCTACCAAAGTTACGTCAACGCATTTTCAACCTAACATGCCTCCGTTAATCCTTTTTCACTCACCTCATTTATTTTCTTATCCGAATTAAACCGTGGATCTCCAAGCCGACTTCGCCAGGCATAACCGAACTTAAAAGCTTCAATGATTCGGTGATATGTCAACACTGAGGCAGTAGTGCCATCACGATCCGATGACGTCATATTGTAACCTACAGGGAGTAATCGATCGGGCGAGTAATTTCAAATCGTGCTCGCGCAAATAACAAAATTCTATATGGACTTTTTTTTTTTCAAGGATATTTTCTATCAGTTTGAAAGCAGGAGTGAAAGCAGCAACGTGCGCGCAACATAGGCGTCCAATTACAACTATTTAGTAAAAAAAATGGACATTCACTTGATCGCGTACCAGTAATGCGAAATTCGCGCGGATGACCAATCACAATCGGAAATTTTGTTATTGAATCAGATACAATTCAGGTGGCTCAACTAGTTTTTTTGGCGACACAACATCCCAACTTTAAATGGCCGATACTTCACTGTCTAAGCTCGGTCAGGCAAACAACTTCACACATATACTAGAGAATAAAAGGAACTTTCCAAGAAAGTAAATTTGATTGACATCGGTGTTACCATAACAACGATCTGATTAGCCATTTTGTTATGATGAGCTTGACTTCGAGGTATGAATACATACCTACCTTTCAGTATGTTTAAGATGAGACCCAACACCGCGCCACTTGTCGGGGGAGGGGTAAGGTACATTTTCATCCCCGATAGTTTACTCTCAAGCGGCTCCCTTTTAGTTGTCTGGTAATTCCTCAAATCATTTTCAGTAACCTTTCCTTTATTTCTGTCTTTAGGAATGCGTATCATATCTTGGGAGATGGTTCTGGCCAGCTCTCCATTGTAAAAAGATTCGGGGTCCTTTTGAATCTTTTCCAGAGTCATCGCGTACTTTTCGTTTTTGATTGGGTCCCCTTTTTTGTAAGGATTTCCGTTTTTATCAAGGAGCAGTTCACTATAATATAATAAGCATTAAAATAGCCGATTAGAACAGTGCAATCCTAAAATAACTTTCATAGTCTATTTTAGAGTGTCATTGCGTGATTTCCGTAATGCAAAAAACATATTGGTGGATGCAAAATTTGCATTTGCGCGTCCAATGTGGTGCCCCTCCGCCCGAAAACGGTACCTTTCAAAAGCTGGAAGTATAAAAAGGTTAGGAACTTCACGAGTTGAAGTACATAAAAGGGCCTTTTAAAATATCTCAAACAGAAGCACGTTATTGTTTGGGTAACATCAATAGTGGTAACGCTTGATGTTTTTCCGTGGATATTGTTCCATAAGTTTATTTCAAGGGTAGAGTAAAGAGATGCAGTGTTTCGTCTGTAGGTATGTGAAAGGGTAAGGGTTTGGACTTCGGGGCGGCGCAGCACATTTCCCTTTCGTAAACGGTCGATGCCATTTTAGCGACACTTAGAAAAATTTTCACAAATTTTAGAATTATTTTTTCTATCAGAAAAAGAAAAATGCAATTAATTACCTAGAATCGAACCCGGAACCTCTGCATGCTAACATCTCTCCTTTACCACTAGACCACTGGGTTGATCCGGCAAACCCACGAAAAATTTAATTATAAAAGATGCTTTTCTTAATATATACATAGTCCCCTCTATTAACTATGATATATATCAATAACGGGTCACCCTAACCCTAAATCTTACCTAACCGCGAATCTAGCTTAGATCTAATAATCGCTTTACCTAGGCCCAATTTTATCTAATAATGATAGCCTATTTTCGTCCCAATCCAGGCATAAACTAGCGAAATAGCATCGACCATTACAAAAGGCTTGGTTACTAATTAATGCTAATGATGGCATCGACCGTTTACGAAAGGGCAATCAGCGGCGGCGCATCCCCGTACAAAAAAAAAATCCCCGTACAAAACTTTGTTGATTGCCCCCCTCGGCAACCTCGTTCCCAGGGTTTTTCCCTTTTAAAATTGGGAAAAATCCTGGGAACGAGGTTGCCCCCTCGGGTGTGGTGCACAAAATATCATCGCGCCTTGGGGATGCTGAAAATGTTTTTTGAAATGGAGTATTTAGAATCGTGAAAGTTTTGTCCAACAGAACTGCAGGAAATTTGTCTGCTTCCTGCAAATGCAAGCTTTGATGAATAGATGTTAATAAACGTGTACTATTTGCAATAAGACATGGTTTCGGCTGTTGTTCCACTGACCGGATATCCTGCATAAAATCAGTTCAAATATCTCATCGGGCATAAATTAGGAATAAATTAGGATAAAAAAGTAGCTGCGGCTGACCTCAAACCTGCGTCTTCTTTAATTGATTTCACCACATTTGTATTACTCAAAGCTTCAGCCACTGCGGCGCTTAATGGAACTCCTTTTCTGGCCAAATCAATGGCAGGCTGGACCAGGTCTTTCCATGGTAGCCAGCCGTATTGCTTCCAGGCTTGGTACTGCCCGTGAACCTCGCCAGGGACAGCGATAGCAAGACCACCTATCAACATATCAAAGAAAATACATCAACATTTAAGCTGCAATCAAGCAGTGTTTAATACTAGAGTCCATCCCCACACCACAGGCTTACCATCCTCTGTTTGTGTGGTATACTGTGCATCTGTAATGACCGTATCGGTTTATAAAACTAGCCTCACTAAAGGCGAAATTGAGGGCTGTTAAAACTGATGAAAATAAAATAAAAACTCTCAAAACCACTGTCATGTTGTTATTTCAAAATAACGGTTCGACTCGCTTAAAAGAAGAGAAAGAGAACGCAATATTTTTCGCTCTGCGTGCCGCCTATCCTTTGCTCCCCACTATCTGAACGTCTGGAAGACGCTAGCGCGCTCGCGTAAGCTAAAAACGCTGACGGAAATCACAGGCTCCGTCGTCTCGTCCCAATCCTTTTCGTCCAACTTCTCGCCCCGTGCTCCTTTCGAGTCACAGATTATTTCGAGAGAGAAACAGACTACAAGCAATCTAGGCATGAATGTCTGAGTGAGCAATGGACTCTCTACTGCAATTATCTATTCAGCTATTTAGACACTCTAGAAAATAAACTAAGACAAACCTTTTTTAATTTCGTCGCTCCCAGGTTGAAACATATTAGGCGTTGTTGTCGCCGGGGCAGTTTCTCTGAAGTCGAAGACTTTTGCTTCCTTGAGTGTTCTATTATACACCATCATCACCCCACCGCCGCCTATCCCAGAAGAGTGCATGTTTATAACTCCCAGGCAAAACATAGCGGCAATGGCTGCGTCCACACCCGACCCTTTGGCATCGAGGATGTCAACGCCGATGTCGGAACACGCTTTGGTATCCGTAGCAACTGCTTCTTTCTCATAGGGCCCCCCGGAGGACTTGTCTCTTGATCTTGTGAAATACCATATAAGGAATCCAACCAACACGACCAAAACCAACACCACAACGGCCACTACTATAATACATATGATGCGGTTTCTGCAAGAGAGAAACATAGAAATGAACGTAAACGCGACTTGCAATTATACTCGCCACAGGCAGCCCAAACTCCCTGAACTTCACTGTTAAAAGGATAGTATCACGAGGTTCCACGCGCGGCACTGTTCACTATTCTTGCACCGGAATTTTGGACATATCACTGTTAAAGTGATTTTTTCTTTCTTTTGGCTATCAAAACGGGATTTTTGATTCAACAAATACCTCCACTTCTCGACGGCCTTTTTGAATTTGCGGAATCAAACTTGAAAAGTGGGCCGACGTTTTCAAGTTTCGACCTCGTGATACTATCCCTTTAAATTAGGCTCGATTTCCAGCCGTTTTGTACGCCCGCGTTCCTTCGCGCACACCACCGGATTCCCTCAAACGGCTGAATATCAAGCTTACTGTTGAATATAACTAGTGATTTCACATTCACGGTTCAGAAGGTACAGGTCGTCCCAGATATTTCAAATAAGTTTAAAATTAAGCTTATATCTTAGCTTCAACACTGCCCTCTAAACTCATTGGCTAGCTTTTCGCTACTCTCCGTAACTGGTGCACAATGCCTAGTTACTGTAAGGTTTCTTCCCAGGCCTTCACGGTCATGCATTTCGGTGACGTATCCGAGACGCGCGAGACCCGAAACGCATGACCGTGGTGAACTAATGAGACCTTGGTGCACCATGCCTAGCCTCGACATAATTATTATTACATTATGTCTGCTTTTACTGAGAAAGCCGTTTACAGTTTTGTCAACTGAGCCTGTCGCATAACGTTGACATTGATTCATTAAAAAGGGGAAAAGAGGTTCACGGAAAGCCAATGGCTCGCTCAAGGTGGTGGAAGGATACATGGAAGTCACGGATCCAAAGTGCATCGTAAATGAGGGGTGGGGGAGGGGGGGGGGGGGGGGGGGGATAAAAAAAGGAGGGGGTGAAAATGTTAGAGACTAAAAAAATGTTCACTGTTTTTTAACTGATCTGAATACTTCAATAATTAGTTTGAATCAAGTTATTGAGCATACGTCTAGGTTTTTGCGTCAAGTCCCTGAGTGTAAACTGAGACATTATTGGCCACGTGACAGACAGTGCAACTGATACAGTCATATCAGTGATTAGTATCACCCAACTAGTGGACTAATGCAAATCCTGCATTTTGATTGGCTACGCTACTAGGGGTCTAATAGTAATAGTCATCGAGTAGCGAAATTCGCCGGTTTTATTTTTCGTTTTATTCCCAAATAAATATTTCTTCAACTTGCAATTGCTTTTTTTTATTATTGCCTTTTTCTGTTCGACTAGTTGGGTGATACTAAAACAATTAGACCCTTCGCCCTCAAGGGCCACGGGTCAATAGCCCATTCGGCTTCGCCTCATGGGCTATTGACCCGTAGCCCTTTCGGGCTACGGGTCTAATTGTTAAATACCAATTATATAAAGGAAACCATTATGCAAAACAAATTTATTAGCCACTGTTCACGCATAGATTATTTAAAGAAAATACTTTTATAAAAACTGTGGTATTTTGGTGCTTGTGAGAAGGAAAAGAACTTAAAAAAATCTGCAAAACAAAAATCGGAATAAAGTTTCGCGCGAAAGTGAGGACACTAGAAGTACTACTAACAGTTTGGCTACAGATAGAAATAACTAATAAACAGTCGTCTCGCGCGACCTTTTATATTCAGTTCTATACCGCAACAGCACTCTGAGTAACACAGCTTTACTGCAGATGCCAAATTACATTGGATGATTTAACGTCTCTTTTACATTTCCGGCTTAGACAGATAAAAATTACGAACGAACAGCACTGTTTTGTTCGCAAACTTCACAATTTTATGACCGTTATGATCGCATTATTAAACATGTATTGTTTTGTCTTAAAGTAAAACGAAATACCTTATTGTGCATCTATTGGATGAAAAGATTAATAACTTGTGGTCACTTTCAACTTCATTTCCATCCCTGAAGATTTAAATTGATAAATTTCTTTACTGTTGACCACAGTATTTGTAAAGGGTACAAACTTACTTTCTGCTTACTTCTTTTATGTATTTATTTATTTATTTATTACAATTCATGGCTAAAATAGAAATAAATTACATTACCAAAAAAAAAAAAATTGTAGACTAGAAATAGCCATAGGAGGTCCGCAAAAGAGTCCTAGACCCCATTCTAGGCGGACCCCCAATGTTCAAATCACATTGAAAAGATTAATAAAAAATTTTTATACTAAGAATAAAATAAAACGTCTTTGTTTCAACTTCATTTCCATCTTTGTTTCAACTTCATTTCCATCCCTGATGATTTAAATTGATAAATTTCTTTACTGTTGACCACAGTATTTATAAAGGGTACAAACTTACTTTCTGCTTTCTTCTTTTCCATCCCTTACTTCATTTCCATCCCTGATGATTTAAATTGATAAATTTCTTTACTGTTGACCACAGTATTTATAAAGGGTACAAACTTACTTTCTGCTTTCTTCTTTTCCATCCCTTACTTCATTTCCATCCCTGATGATTTAAATTGATAAATTTCTTTACTGTTGACCACAGTATTTGTAAAGGGTACAAACTTACTTCCTGCTTACTTCTTTTATGTATTTATTTATTTATTTATTACAATTTATGGCTAAAATAGAAATAAATTACATTACAAAAAAAAAATTGTAGACTAGAAATAGCCATAGGAGGTCCGCAAAAGAGTCCTAGACCCCATTCTAGGCGGACCCCCAATGTTCAAATCACATTGAAAAGATTAATTATTTTAAAAAAAATTTTATACTAAGAATAAAATAAAACGTCTTTGTTTCAACTTCATTTCCATCTTTGTTTCAACTTCATTTCCATCCCTGATGATTTAAATTCAAATTTGATAAATTTCTTTACTGTTGACCACAGTATTTATAAAGGGTACAAACTTACTTTCTGCTTACTTCTTTTATGTATTACATTTGGCGGCCGAATTATTTGTTTTAAAAGTTTTCTGTTTCTTAATTTCAGGCTTAAATCTATTGTCATTTTGGTAACATCAACTGATGCTTATTAAAAGTCGCAATTGGAGAAACGAACACGTTGATATCTGTCAGATTTATTGACAGTTGATATTCTAGTCACGTGACAGACCGCATGCTTGCTAGCTAGTGTCGAATTTCAAATTTGTATGTTTTGTGTAGTTTGGTGTTGGAATCGAGACGATTAAATGATTGAATTTGTTGGATAAAGCTCGAAATATCTGATATGGCGCCCAACGTGGGGCAGTGAACTGGCGAACGACGAAATGAGCGAAGAATTAGCGCGTGTTCGCGCTAAACGTGGTGGGAACCGAACTGTGTTGACAAAACTGGCGAATGAAGCGCACGATCTGCTGAAGGACGAGATCATAAATCGACAACGTTTGAGAACGCTGGCCGAATCTTTAGAAGAGAAGGTCAAGGTTGTGAAATCCCTCGACGAAGCGATTATCGAAACGTGTAAGGTAGAAGACATCGAACGCGAAATAGAAGAATCGTACGAAATTAACGAAAGAGCAATGGAAACGCGACGAAGGATCATGGATGCGATAGCTGTCGAGACGAGCCCCGACAACAAAGGAATTTCGACAGAAACGAATGCTGGTGGTGGAATTAATGTGCCCTTGGTGCCTCTCGAATCGCCTCCTATTTCTGGAGATCAACCCACAAATGTCTCGTCAAATTTGGATTCTGGAATTCTCCCAATTCATGTATCGGGGAGCTCGAACGCAGTACACGCTGGAAACACGCAAGCACCGGGGAGCACAGGTATGGTTCAACAAACTAACTTTAGCTCAAATGCTAATCCTAAAGCAAAGTTACCTAAGCTCGTTTTACCGAAGTTCAGAGGGGAAGTTACTCAATGGCAAACTTTCTGGGATAGCTTTAACAGTTCAATTCACGTAAATCCTCAGTTAAGCCCGATCGATAAATTCAACCATTTGCACTCGTTGTTGGAAGGCCACATTATCAATCAGCCATTGAGATTTTGCAGAATCGTTTTGGAAGGCCCCAGAACATAATTTCAACGCACATGGATGAGTTGTTGCAAATTCCTGGGTGTACTAACGACCAGGCTTCACAGCTCCGATTCGTGTATGACAAGATTAGCGTAAACGTACGCGGTCTAGAGTCCCTGGGTGTCAGTTCTAGCCAGTATGGAAGCTTGTTAATTCCTGTGATCATGTCAAAATTACCGCAAGAAGTACGAATTCAAGTCGCAAGAAACACGGTTCAAGAGGTCTGGCAAATGTCTGACATATTGGATGTAATTCGACAGGAAGTTGAGGCTCGAGAGATTAGCGAAGGTGTTAAGGTCGATGCTGACAAACCCAAACAAGCCTACTATCAGATGAGAACACCGTCTGCCGCAGCTCTTCTAGCTAAGATTAACGAAAACACTCGCTTCTCGCCAGCTGGAAATCAAATTAAATGTGCGTATTGTGGTGGTGCTCATTATTCAGCTTCGTGTGATCGTGTGACCGACCTACAAGCTCGTTTGGAAATCCTCAGAAGAGATCGAAGATGTTTTGTCTGCTTGCGATTCGGTCATCAAAGCAGTTCGTGTAATTTGGACTGTCGATGTTGCCATGGAAAACACCATCAGTCCCTTTGCCGCCAAACGAATTCACCGAGAGAGTCATCTGCCCCAAACGAGAATTCGCAGGACACGCCGAACACAACCCTTGTGAGTCACGCTATTGACAGTCATGCAATGGACAGTCACGCAACGGACACACAAGCTCCGAGAATTACAACTACCGCAAGTTCTGAAACGAGAGGACACGTCCTATTGCAAACCGCAACTGCAATCGCTACAAACGAAGATGGGTCGAAGTCCACGAGGGTGAAAATATTATTCGATTGCGGAAGCCAGCGTTCGTATGTTACGGATAGTCTCAAGTCCAGGCTTAGCTTGAAGTCCACGAGGTCGGAAACGCTTCACCTCAACACATTTGGACAAAAGAACTTTCGAAAACAAAAATGCGATGTTGTAACTTTGCAGCTTGCGAACCGCAACAGTGAGACTGTGAATGTTTCCGTTCTTAGTTTTCCTGCTATTTGTTCACCGCTCCCGACTCGAGTAGACGCAAACAGTTACCCGCATTTGCAAGGATTACAATTAGCGGACTGCTCCGATTCCCACGATTCGATTGATGTCCTTATTGGATCCGACCATTACTGGGATTTAGTAACAAATGAAATCTTGCGCGGAGACTTTGGTCCTACTGCGGTCAAAAGCAAGTTCGGATGGCTGTTATCAGGTCCAACGGAATTTGCTACTAGTTCTGAAACGACTGTAACAAATCTGATCATATCGGGAACCAGCAACGGTTTGTTCGACTCCACCCAAGATCCCCTCGTGGACACTTTGAAGCAGTTCTGGGAAACTGAATCGATTGGAATAAAAGGAGAATCGGAATGCGAACAGTCAAGTGATTGTTTCAACGAGAACGCAAGGTTTAATGGCGAACGTTACGAAGTGGAACTCCCGTGGAAGGAGAATCGACCTCTCATATCGAGTGATTACGAACTGTGTGTTAACCGTCTCAAATCTCTTCAACGAAGATTGTTGAAGGAACCAGAGTTAATTCAGGAATACGATCGAATCATTGAAGATCAAATCAGCCAGGGAATTGTAGAAAAGGTCCCCGCAGAAGAAAGCGAAATGAAAGAAATCGAAACTGTGCATTATTTACCACACCACGGTGTGATTCGAAGAGATCGAGAGACGACCAAGTTGAGAATCGTGTATGACGGATCAGCTAACCCACCTGGACGCAATCACTCTTTGAACGATTGTCTTCAAACTGGTCCTAACTATACCCCGCAGTTATTCGACACGCTTGTTAAATTTCGCTGGCACGAAATTGGTCTGACAGCCGATATAGAGAAGGCGTTCCTTATGGTTGGAATCAACGAGGCAGACAAGGATATGCTGAGATTCTTGTGGCTTAAGGATCCAGGTGAACTGAACTCCGAAATTGTACATTTGAGGTTCACTAGACTCGTGTTTGGACTCAGACCATCACCAGCTATTTTGGGATCGACTATTCGACATCATTTGGATGCGCAGATATCGGAGGAATTCAAGGCTGAATTGGTTGAGCGCTTAAAGAATTCTCTCTACGTAGATGATTTTGTTACTGGCGAAGCGACTGACGATGAGGTGTTGGATTTGTATTCGAAGTCCAAATCAATTATGCAGCGTGGTGGATTCAATTTGCGAAAATGGAACACAAACTCAAGGGTTGTACGAGAGGCGATTAATCGATCGACTGAGGGCATGATGCCCCCATCTGTAACCGAGGGCGTGAAGTCCGTCATGGAGGAAGATGAATCCTACGCAAAGGCCACGACAGGACCGCCAGTCAATGCCAACGAAACCGCTGACAACAATATTGTCAAGGTGTTGGGCTCAATTTGGAATACTGCAACCGATGAGTTCACTTTCGACTTGTCAGATCTTTCAGAACAAGCTAAGCTGCTTCCAACTACAAAGCGATCGTTGCTGAAGATCTCGGCTAAAATATTTGATCCTCTTGGACTGTTGAGCCCATTTACTATCCAGTGGAAGGTTCTATTTCAAGTACTTTGCAACGAGCGCGCCGACTGGGATGAACAATTGGCTGATGAACACTTGAAGAAATGGAATTCACTCATCGCCGAGCTTCAAACACTGAACAGTGTTCGCATACCGAGATGTTACTTCGACAGCAATTCAGCAAGTCCACTGAAATCAGCGCAACTTCACTGCTTCAGCGATGCGTCCGAAAGGGCATACGCGGCAGTCATCTATCTTCACTCGATTTACGAGGATGGACATGTGGAGGTCAATTTAATCGCATCGAAGACCAAGGTTGCACCGTTAAGGAAACAGAGTATCCCCAGGCTTGAGTTACTCGGTGCTACGATTCTAGTGCGACTGGCAAAAACCGTGCAGAACGCCTTGCCTCAGAAATTAGAAGCTGTGTACTGGGTCGATTCTATGACAGTCTTATGCTGGATCAGGAATACAAAACCGTGGAAACAGTACGTCATGAGCCGTGTGCAAGAAATCCGAGAGAACACAACTCCAGAGTCGTGGAATTTCTGTCCAGGCGAGCATAACCCAGCCGATATCCCTTCGCGTGGAATGACAGCGAGCGAACTGGTTACCGAGGACAAGTGGTGGAGGGGTTCAGAATTTCTGCACAGCGTTGAAGAAGAATGGCCACGCGAGGACAATGCCCACTCCGAGAACGAAACCGCCATGAAGGAAATCATGAAGAATCCTGCAACTATTACCCATGTTTTGACCAGTAGCGAACAAGTGCGACAGACTGGCTTGCATCAAATCATTGATGCCAACCGCTACAGTAGCTTGACGAAGTTGTTGCGGATTACTGCTTATGTCCTTCGATTCGCAAGGCGATCTACAGAGAAGAGAGGTCCCGAATTGAATGCAGAAGAAATCCGATCTGCCGAAGAACTGTGGATTAAGTCCATACAGAGCCAGTCATTTCCAGAGGAAGTGTGCCATTTGATCTCGACAAGAAAAACGCTCGCTCCAATTCTTGTGCGACAGTTTAACCTCTACATAGACGAGAGAGGTATCGTGCGATGTAAGGGTAGGATTCAGAACAGTTCACTCAATCAAGAAACCAAAACGCCAATGCTGTTACCTTCGAAGCATCACGTAGTGGATTTGATTGTCAGAGACACTCACGAGCGCCTGTTACACAGTGGAGTGAATACAACGTTGACTGCAGTAAGAGAGCGCTTCTGGATAGTACGAGGAAGACAAACCGTCAAGAAATGCGTACGAAGATGTGTGAAATGCAGAAGGGTAGAGGGCCAGCCATTCTCACTACCGCAGCCACCCGAGTTACCCGAAGAACGAGTTTCTAATTGTCCACCTTTCACACATACAGGTGTGGACTTCGCTGGGCCTTTATACACGACAGATAAAGGTGGAACTAACGCAGACGAAGCTAAGGCATACGTATGCCTGTTTACGTGTGCCTCTACTAGAGCCGTAATCTCGTACCCAGATCTCCCACGGTCAGGCGGAAGGGAGATCTGGTAAAGTACGATTTCAGTCCCGTTATCTGGGACTTCCCATCGTCCTTTGTACACCGTGTTGTATGGCCGCCTGCTCGAGATTGTGTTTTCATTTATGGTAAAGTTTTCGGCCGTTTTCGGTAAATTATGGATTTCAATGGTGCTGTTCAGAAGGTTCTTACGTCCGGGGGACAAGAAAACGTGAAACTTCAACCAAAACAAAAGAGGCACCAGAGGAGATTGCTGGGATTGTTATTGTCTGAATATTGTTCTCCCATTGAACTGGATATGGTATTTAAATCGCTTTTAATATTTATCAACTGCTGCCTTTACTTTTGACCATCTGGGTGCTGAAAATTGTATTAAGAATATCCATTCAAATTGTGGTGTCTCCTCTCAATGCGCTTGTCTGCGTTTCAATTTGCCTGTTCGGCATGCCATGCGATTCATCCACTAAGTCATAGCTAGTAGTCTCGAGTAGTCACTGGTAACTTGCAAGGCAATTACAAAATAATGCAAGCAATCACAGAAAGGCTATACATGTATGAGCAACATATGAACTTCTGCTTTCTATTTTAAGTAGCATTCGATTGACCTTCACTGATCACACCTGGAAAGATGTTTATAGTAGAGCGGTCTTGTCCCCTCAGCTACTGCCTTTATGACACCTTAATAAATTTTATCGATAATGTTCCCACATAGCAATTTTGTCCACATATAAACTTTAAAACCACATAATACACAAGTCTAAGTTTGACTTCAGGAGTAAAAAAAAAGGTCAGTATCTTGCAATGGCACAAATTGAGCTGTTTAAAATATTGTGAGTATTGTAATTCTCTATATATGTGCTAGAAGGATTATACACTAAAATTAAAATGTTCACAAGTGGCAAAAACCTCTAAAACAATCTTGATGTTTCATTCAATTCTGATGGCCTTTCACCAAAAAAAAGTAAAAGGGAGGTGTTAAGGACTTTAAGGGTCATTAAAAAAGAGAAACATTCTCCACTATTCTTTTTCAGTTGCATTTCCATGTTTTCAAATCTAAAAAAATCATCCAGAGCTCTTAGGGTGATCCGGGTAATACACAAGATTTTTGAGGTGACCAATAATTATTTAGGGTCATTGTGGTAGCATTATGGGTACAGTGTATATTCACACCTCCCCTTTTACTGCATGTCCATAAATACACTGAATACAGGGTTACCATCCAACAGGAGAGGAAAATAATCCAATCATTCATTACAATTTCTGAGAAAATTAAAGCAGGAAAAACAACTCTTAATGATATAATCTCTCTATATATTTATATATATATTTTTTTAAAGGTATCAATAACTCTGAGCAGTAGTCATTTTTATTTCAAATACCCTTGGGATACCAACCACACATTTATATGGGAGTCCCCTCTCCTCCCCTGGGTGATATATGCCACTTTCACAGTAAGCCCTTCAATTACTACTGATTAAAAACTTCCCTTTAGAAGTATTCCATCACTATGACCTTTCCATGACCACAAAACAAAATTACCAAACTGTGCCTGAATAACATGAGCACAACGCTGAAACACGGTCCGAAAGTCCTTAAAACTGCTCCTTTTAAAACAACATTGCAGTGTTTTAAAGTCATTTTCAAAAACTGTGTCAATCTTAGCTTGGGGGAAGCCAATTCCCTGACCTTGAGAAAAAATGGTTGCCTCTGGCTTTCCCCAATAAACCTTTTTTTTTTTTTTTTTTTTTCTGAAATGGCCCTTTTAACCTCCATTATAAAAAGAAGACTGCAACATTATAGAATGTCACTGTCAGAGGTACAATTATTAAAAAAATAATTTTCAATATGAAATATTTGGACCTATTTCAAGTCGTAAACTTTATTAAGACTAAAGAAGCCACACACTCTTTCTTTCCTGCAAATGTAGGGACTTTACATACATACGTACATCAAAACATAACAGACCAGCGAACCTTGAGTCTTTAAGCCCCAATAGTGATCAGTATCAAATTTCTCATCAAAACATTGCATGATATGATCAAGCAGACAGCTGGTCACGAGTAATAAGGAATCAATCAACGATGAAAAATCTTGACATTTCAGAAACCAAAGTCTGTACTGCTACTACGAAATATGTACATTAAGAGACCAGTAAGGAGAAATTGCATGTTGACCCTGGGGCTTACTGGTTAAAGGCGGGCCCAATTACTATATGGCCACCTTGTTAGCAGTTATTGCAGCTTCATATATGCTTTCAACTCCCCCGGCACCCTATTAAAAAGAGCTCAGTTATTTGAGATGCCCTTAAATCCAGCCATCTAATTAACAACATTACAGTAGCCAAATTGGTTCATTCTAGTGGTCAGAATAACAGCATTTCAGTGTGCCTACAAATTGAATATATTTATTGTTTAGTGGGGGGGGGGCACAACTTCAGGGAAGGATACAGCAACCTAGGTATTCCACAGAAGAATTAAAGATTGTTAATATGACAGTAATAGCAACAAAGGAATACCAAACAACTATCATAAAAAGTTTGAATATGAAAGATCCCAAACAAGTTATTGCAAATCCTGACAAGACTGGGCTAACTTTTTTAATGAAGTACTGCACTCATATCATAACAAGTAAATGTTGACCATTTGGAAGATATCCTTTCGCCCATAACAGACAAACTTCTCACCACCAATGTTAAAATGCCTGTCACTATTATTTACTCGTTTAATAGAACTGTGTGGCGTTGGGTTTACCTTTTTAGATCGAAACCTTGGAGTGCATGAGTTCTATCCTTTTGGAGCTCCCCAAATTAAATCCCGCAAAACAGACTGTTCACTCAATTCCATTCCTCACAGACAGACAAAACGAGAAGAAAGAAGAACTTACAGGCCGGGGTAATTTCAGATCCAGGCCTAGTTCTTTTTTTCCCTAAGCTGTGTTTCTAATGAGTGCCTTCTGTCTATTTCAAAAGTCGATAAAATGCTTCGATGTTTTTGTTTACACGCATTAGCTTGTCGTAACTTCAGTCTACAACACAACTTTGGACGTTCGTCAGTTTCTTTTACGGAAACTCGGTATCTTTTAGATAATCCTCTTTAGCTGGATTGAAGTAAATACAAAATTTTCTCAGTATTGTTTCCACAGAAGTGGCATCTAGTTGGTGAAACGTTGCAAGATAATTTCTTGGAGTGTCCATGTTTACATGTTCTCATACAACCGCATCACAAGAAGAGTGAAGGAAAGAGCCAATCACAGAGCATATTAAAATGGGGCATTCGTTTTCAGTTAACCAATGAAAAATGGCGTTGTATCGAAGTTTACCAGATCTCACATTTCAGTTCAGTACAAGCACGAGTGAGATCTGGGTACGAGATTACTAGAGCCGTACACTTGGAGCTTACAAGACGACTGAGTGCTGAAGCCTTCGTAATGGCTTTTCGCCGATTCACTAGCAGAAGAGGTTTGCCAGCCACACTACTATCAGACAATGCCAAGACATTTAAGTCTGCTTCGAAAGAAATTGTGAAGATAGCAAGAGCTCAAGAGGTTCTACATTACATGGCAAACAACGGCGTAACGTGGAAATTTATTGTTGACAAGGCCCCGTGGTGGGGCGGCTTTTGGGAACGTTTAGTTCAAACCGTAAAACGCCCCCTCAAGAAGGTGATTGGACGGAGTTGTCTGAGTTTTGAAGAGCTCAGCACCCTGCTGACAGAGGTTGAAAGTATCGTTAACGCTAAGCCTCTGGCATATGTTTATGACGACTTGGACGGTGTGAATTTTGCGCTAACTCCTTCACACTTGATTAATGGTCGACGCTTGCAGAATACTCCCAATTCAAGCCACTTTGAAGTTGTCAGCACCCATGACTCGCTGACGCGACGATCTCAGCACCAGAAACGCCTGCTGAATCAGTTTACAGCTGCCTGGAGAAAGGATTATTTACTCAACCTACGCGAAACGCACGCTACGAATTCGAGGAAAAGGGGAGAGAATCCTGAAATTGCCGTTGGTGACGTAGTACTGCTTCAGAATGATTCAACCAAGAGAGCATTGTGGAAATTAGCGATCGTAAAGGAATTGCTAGCAGGAGGTGACGGCAAGGTCAGAGCGGCAGTTGTGCGTGTAGCAGATACCGGGAACCTACTCAAGAGGAGTGTCAAGCATTTAATTCCCATTGAAGTGAAGGCCAACGTTGACACATTGCCGCAGCTCGAGAGTTCAGTACAGTCTGAACTAGGAACCAATTCAGTAACTGTTGATAGCAGACATCGCCAGAGGGCGGCGATCAATGGTGAAATTCTACGTAGACTGAGGTCATAAGACCTTTAACCGTTTCAAATTTGCTGAACATTTTTCTGTTTCAAGTTTCTCAAACTTTGCAGTTTGTTGCAGTGGAACTGAGACCATAAGTGGTTTATATCTTTTAGGACTCAAACATTTTCGAGTTACATTTGTTTTGTTGTACATCTGTATCACTAAGTGTGAACAGATGCGGGGAGTGTCAGATTTATTGACAGTTGATATGCTAGTCACGTGACAGACCGCATGCTTGCTAGCTAGTGTCGAATTTCAAATTTGTATGTTTTGTGTAGTTTGGTGTTGGAATCGAGACGATTAAATGATTGAATTTGTTGGATAAAGCTCGAAATATCTGATAATATCAAATGGCTTTAATAATATATAGCTATTTCAATTAACGTTGTCGGATGAAAGCCCAAAGCTACAAGCCATGATAGTTGGGATCGGCGCAAAAGAAACGTTTTTCCCGCTCGTCGCATCGCGCATTCGCCAGTTCGCGCCGTTTCTTTTCGTTTCGCCGCTCCCAACTATCTGCATGCCTGGAACAGGCACTCGGTTTACTCGTTCGGTCTTGACTTGTAGGCTTTGAGCTTTGAGCTTTCGCCCGACAACGTTAATTGAAATAGCTGTATACGTCATATACAGAAGCTATATGCGGCAAGTAGTTTAATTATAATATAGTTATTTCCACTAGCGAGTTAAAAAAGTAGAAAAAGAATCATTCTTACTTGCTAGCCATAGTAGTGCTTTCGCTTTTCCAAGCGAGATGACTGCCGCAAGAATCGATATAAAACTGCCTCAAGAATCGAGATCAACCAAGATCATTCAATTCAACGCTTGGCTTCAATTCCCGGAAAAATCAATATGCATTCCCTACCCCCCACCCCTTGGGAAGCGGTATTTGTCTGTCACGCAACTGGTTACCGCAAATTAAAGCGGCTATGTCATGCACGAGGACTTGGCTGAGTTTTGGACAAATTTCTGCTGAAATAACTGAAAAGTACCTTCAATTATGCAACAATTTTATGTGAACCTAAAAATAAAGATATGCAAAGTAAATAAAATTGTTAAATGGAGAATAAACCACTGCACAGCATGACTGAAATTTAGCCAAAAGTTTTCAAATTGCAATCCATTTTAATCCTTGCCATCCGTTGCTAAAATCACACATTAATAGTTTCAGCACACTAATATAGTAACTGTTAACAAAACTAGACCATTATTTTTGGATTTTCTTTGATATTACAATTGCTATTTGTGACTCGCAAAAGCAGTTTTTTTTTAAATATAACGGTTCGACTCGCTCAAAGTAGAGAAAAAGATAACTTTTCTCTACAAAATGTACACAGAAAAACAAAACTAAACAACATAGCAGTGATTTGGAGAATTTTTATTTCATTTTAATCAGTTTTATCAAAGAGCCCTAAATTTCACCTTTAGGAAGGCTAGTTACCGGGGCCGAGCCGAAGGCTGGCACCGGTCATAAAATGCAGACGGTTTCTGTCGTTTTTTCAACGTTACATTGTTAGGGATACCGTAAATGATCTAATAAACGCCGGTTTCAAATTTATAATGTATATGAAGGCATTTGCTTCTGAAAGGAAGCAAAAAATGATGGAGTATGTGCGTCTTATGGGGGAGAATCTCAAACTTATTTGTCTTGTAACGGTACTTTAATTCACAGTGGACGTTGTTCCAAGAGTTGTGACATTTGTCAAAAAAAATCCTGTTATCCAGCTAGTTGTAGCCAGTGAGCCTATACCCCCCAAACCCCAGGAAACAAGGGGTAGAAAAAGAAAGATGGTAACAGAAGATGATAAAGAAAAGAAATGTGAAGAGCTGAAAGAAGGTACTCAGACAATAAAATTAAATCCTTTATTAGGTAGTAATGTTTTTTTTTTGTCCTACACTGATTTTAAATTTTACTGGGCCTTGCCTTTGTAATAAAAGATGATGGCAGATGGATGGCATTTGTAGACAAAAGAAGAAGCTAGCATTGGACAGAAGAAGACAATGAAGAACCACTTGAATCAGTTTCAAGGGAGGAGGGAAGAGAAGGCGCGTTTGCATCGACGGATCTAGGAGGCGATCAACTGTCCGAATACGACGAAGACTCCTCCGATAATGAATCTGACGATGGTCATGATGCGGTAGAGGATGTGGAAGATGTTGAAGATGGTGTCCTTTCTCATCGACAAAACAATGAACTCGGTTTTCGTTTGCCGCTCGCAGAACGAGAAGTGGACGAATGGTGAGGACGTCGAACAGGGCTGTGCTTTGGACGTGAACAAAATTTTTTTTTTTACAATATGTAAGTCTGTATTAAAAATGTCCCTCTTTTTTTCGTGAAATGTGAAATGGCTATTTTATTTTCTGTGAATTGTGAAAGGGCTGTTTTATTTTCCGTGAAATGTGATATAGACCCCCCCTTTACCACCCTCAAGCAAGTCATTCATGATGTGTGTGATCATTAAAGAATTTACTGATGGTGTTTCTCAGACAGGGGCAGATGTTTGAATTACAATTGGATAAAAAGTTAATATTCTCAAACCGGAAATGTTAACTGACCTTTTTAGGACCCAGTAAAAACTATGCCTGATGTTTTTAAGAGGATGAAAAATACTATTTTTGGTTCTCAGAAAGTCAAACTGAATATTTCAGAAGGCATTTCTTGGACATCATACCTGAGCTAACTGTTTCAGAGAAAAGGATTTTGTTTGTAATACTTTCAGGCTGTTGAATTTTCAGCTAAGGCATCTGAACAGATCTTATGGAAAACTTGGCTCGTTGGGTGCCCAACTTCCTGGCATTTTCACAAAATACCTACGACTCAATTTAGTGCACTCCTTCCAATTAGCCCCCCCCCCCCCCCCCCCCCCCCCTCCCCCGTAAAGATGCTATGCCACAAAGCTATCTTATCAAAAAAGTGACATTACAGTAGATATAATAGCAAATTTTATTCAGACTATGCTTCTTGCTCGCATTACTTCTCGCCCCTGTGTATTCTGTTAAACCATCGAATACTTGCTAATTCTTCAAGTATTTTCTTCAAATACATGGAATAACAAAGATGGTTACTATGCTTGTTTTGGAGAAAACAACCACTTATTTACCAAGGGAACTTTTAGCAAAAATTTCATGCTACACAGAACCAACTATTATTGCAAGGGGCTGCCATGGTTTCATGGCAGGTTTTACAGGAAGCTCCACAGGATTTCAGTCACTTATTTCGGGTAACATTGATTCACCTTTCGAAGATTTATTTTCAACCTAAATAACCAGTAAAAAGCACAGTTTTCCTATGTTTGTCCCACATATCTTTTATGAAAATTACATAAACCTGCTAGAATCTTTACTTTTTCGTTGTAAATTTTGAATTCAAATTTAAGCAATGTTTATAAAATTCGAAAGAATTTAATTTGGTGTTGAAGCTAGAAATAAAATTGTTTATGTTAAGCTGCCATATGCCTACATCAAAACCAACTGAAAGCCTCATTTTTTAGTGACCATAAATAAAGCCTTAATGATCCTCTTTCGAAGCAGGATGGTTGGTATCTATGGTAATTGAGGACCACAATGCACAGGTGATGGGTAAAATCAGGGTGGCAGGGAAGCGTTGCTAGGAAACCCCCCAGGGACCAGGAGAGGAGTGCCCTCCTGGGGGGAGAGCAGATCAGGTGGTACCGGGGGTAGCCACCCTGAACGGGGTCCGCATCTGTCTCCAGTAGGATGAGGCCCATATCCCTAGTCTATGGAACTAGAGAACCAGGAGAGGGGTGCCCTCCTGGGGGGAGTACAGATCAGGTGAGACCGTGGGCACCCACCCTGGAATGGATATTTCTCCGGACCTGTCTCCAAGGGCTAAGCCTTACAGGGTGAGGCCCATATCCCTAGTCGTGGGAAACTAGAGAATCAGGAGAGGGGTGCCCTCCTGGAGGGAGTATAGATCAGGTGGGACTGTGGGTACCCACCCTGGAATGGATATTTCTCTGGACTTGTCTCCAAGGGCTAAGCCTTGGCTGCACTTCCCTGCCGCCATATTTATTAATAAACAATTCTGCTACAAAAAAAACTTGTGGCTGGTAAACCACTTATGTCCAGAAATGCAGGCAACTACGAAAATGGCAATTTTGGCGAAATTTCGTCAAACCGTAAAAACAGCTAAAATTATGCAAACGATTTGGTGATTTTGGTGGATTTGGCGATTTTGGCGAAATTTTGTCAAATTTGTCAAATCAGCCAAAATTATGCAAATGATTTTAATAGATGTAACCCTGCTATGATGGCGGATTTGGCGATTTTAGCGAAATTTCGTCAATTTCGTCGAATGAGCCAAAATTATGCAAATGATTTTAATAGATGTCACCCTGCTATGATGGCGGATTTGGCGATTTTGGCGGATTTGGTGATTTTGGCGAAATTTCGTCAAATCAGTGAATCAGCTAAAATTATGCTGGCGGATTTGGCGATTTTTGACGCTTGTATGCTCGATTTTCAAACGGTAAATTTATTCTTCATGTAATTGTTTGATTGAGGATTTACATCGTAACATTAAGTTATTCCGCATATTTCTAATAACATTCTTGAAATGTTAACAAACATACACAATTTCGGTACAAAATAGCCGTAAAAATTGGCTGATACAAAGCAGACGTCACATTTTACAGGTCACAACCACGCTACCGATACTGATACACACTGAAACTGGAAAGGTTTTTCTTAGACCTAAACACTATCTTGCTAAGTTCTTTTGCATAGTTTTTTTACTGCTAGGCCGACATTGTTTGGCTTGTTTACTATCATTAACACAGTGTGTTTTGTATCAGCCGCGTGCAAATTATTCACGCTTCCAACGGAATAATGCTTTCGATGAATTTTACTCGAGCCCTCTCTCCTCCGCAGAGGCTCCTATCAGTAAAGAACATTAAAATGTAAAATGGGAGCGCGGGGAACGATGGGAAGAGCGAAAGAGCGGGAGCTCCATAAGAAATGTATGAAGAACAGTGAGGAGAATATGCATTTTAATTCCAGGGCTTTTAGGATTAACTTTTAGCTCACATTACAATGTAGCAGTACTTGCATTAGAGAGTTAATACTGGTGTTTACAACAAATTTTATTGTTTTAGATTCAAAGTATTCGTAATGGTTATATTTAACTCGTGCTGGGGTTTTAAGTCGGTATCTCTGTAACTGGTTACTGAGTGCGAAGTGTTCTTTTTTCAGTTTAAATTTCCGGAAGGCTGCCGTGTTTTCTTTATGGTAATTTATGAC
The DNA here is from genome assembly GCA_024195265.1 of Dendrophyllia cribrosa. Lineage (NCBI taxonomy): Eukaryota > Metazoa > Cnidaria > Anthozoa > Scleractinia > Dendrophylliidae > Dendrophyllia > Dendrophyllia cribrosa. The sequence continues at coordinate 13,113,818 of JAJLRJ010000008.1, forward strand.
GTCAATGCATTGTCGAAGATGTCAATATGGAGTTTACAGAAGAAGATTTCGTGGTAGAACCGTACAATATTCAGTCAAAAATGCATTAAAAGCATATATACATGATGTTGACTTAAACCATCGTATTAAAAGCTCACGACAATGCAATGACATCATAAAACAAACATGGCGGTGCACCGGGAATTTGAAAGCAAACAATGCAGAAACAAAATGCCCAGTATTCATGAGTTAAAGGTTTGTAATCGCCTTCAAAATCCATAAACCAGTTTAATATTGACACATACTAATGATCTATAAGAAATGTTTTCTAGCCGAGATTCCCTTTAACCCCTAAGAGTGACGGGAATGAAATTTCTCTTTACATTATTCCTTGTAAACAATCAAGTGATGAGAATAAAGAATGAGAATCAAAACAATCAAGTGATGAGAATAAAGAAAGTGATCACCAAGGATGAGATGTCTTGATATTTAGACAAATTCTCCTTACTAGTTCCATAAGAAATGTATGAAGAACAGTGAGGAGAATATGCATTTTAATTCCAGGGCTTTTAGGATTAACTTTTAGCTCACATTACAATGTAGCAGTACTTGCATTAGAGAGTTAATTTTGGTGTTTACAACAAATTTTATTGTTTTGTTGCTCGGTGTGAAGTGCTAATATTTCTCATAGGGATTAACAATAGAATTCCATGTAAAAAAACAATGTGATATTTAATGTGTCTGCAGCCATTGTTGTGTAATGTGGACAGAACTAAAGTAAAAAGGCATGAAAGCTTTGTAGAAGTACCTAAAAATATTCATTAACAAAAGTGATAACAACAACAAAAGATGTTTCTATTTATGCCTCTTATTTAAAAATTCTCCTTACTAGTAAAACAAACTGGGGAAAAATGTTGAATTGTTCCTTTAATTTACTTGACCTTTAACCGCAATGCAATTGTGAGAAACTGCATGCTGATCACTATTGGGACTAATGGATTAACAACTTTAGAAAATGAAAGGTATTTTTTTCATAAAACAATTTCTTATGGATGGTCGGCTAGTTGTCAGACCCAAGAAATATTATTACACACAATGGGCCTTTAATCACACCACAGCCATATTAGCTATGACCCATAGATTAACCATGCAAAGCCTCGCTTTAAACAGTTTCAAAAAAGGGTCATGCAAGTTCCCTCTCACACCCAGACTGGAGAGTAGTCATTTCCTTTTAAGAGTATAGCCAGCAAGTTCCCTCTCATATCCAGACAGGATAAAAGTGTAGCAATTGCAAATTCCCTCTCACATCCAAACCAGAGACTAATAATTTCCACTTAAGAGTAAACTCAGACATGAAAACAATCATAATTATAAATAACCATTTAATGAGCAAATTTCTAGGATACGCTGTAGCAGTGTATTTGTATATATTTAGGAAAACTAAGCCACTCACCCCTACATAATATTTATTGCAAAATTTTGAATAAAACAAGCTCTGAATTTAACATACAGTACCATTAATTTAGTCCATGCAGAAACAAATAAAGCTGAAATGATTGTTTGAACTCAAATTTATATTTTCACACAACTGTGTGAAATATTTTAACAGACTGATGATCATCAGGCTTTGTCTTTGGGAATTTGTCACCTTAAAAAAGACCAATAGCAAAAAACAGAACTTCTAAATAAAAGACAAAAAGGCAAGTATCTGCAATGAATAACTGGTTCGTTCGAAGACTCTGTATTCGGCATAAACGAATGCTTTCCTGCAGACCCACTGGCTCTATTCTTAACCGGGGTGCTACTATTTTAGTGGCTGGCAACCAGCATCATCTTCGATGTTATCGTTTGTGAGAGGGAGAAACACAGCGTGTGTTAAAAAGAAAGAGAACTAAATCCAAAATGGCGGACAATTACGAAAAAGCACGAATGGTCAAAACTCCGTTAATAACGATCGAAACTTCATCAAATTGCGTCTACTAACCCTCTATACTCAGATCTTTAAAAGAACATTCAAAATCGTCAAAATCGTCGTCTGGTTTAGCCAAAACCACAGAACCGCAAATCCTACCAGAGAACCGCACAAAATCTGGCAGAGGTCTCCCATCCTTCTTTCCCCTTCCCAGAGTTCCCCGCGCGCTTTACTTTTTACCTCTACCCAGCCTACGCGCGTTTTTTTGCCAAGCGTGGAGCGTGACTAGGAGGCCTCTGCGGAGGAGAGAGACTCGAGCCGAAAGATGGAGGCGTTTTGCTTTTTCAGGCAAACAAGTGCTCATGTGAATACATTTTTCGTTTATGAAAGCTTGTTGTCCCCTTTTTATGCGTTTCTTCATCATAGAATTTCTGGCTTAACTGCAGAATACCCTTTCATTTCGAATAACTTCTGTTTTGCCGCTACGCGGTAAGTGCGAAACGCAGAAACTAATTCATTCAAAAGCATGCCGCGCTAAAAATAAAAATAACATGTATATTCCTCGTTCTAAAAACATGCCGCGAGACTGATGACAAGAATGACACATAGCCTATATTCCACGTTCTATAAACTTTTTAACATGCATAACGTTCCCTTTAGAACGAATATCTTTAGTTCCATTTCGAATAACTTCTGTGTTGTCGGCACCCTGGATCCAGAGGTCCGTTCTCTGAATATCATGAGTGAAATTAACCGCATAAACGGTTAGAAGAAGCTTGCATCTCATTGTCGCGGCTTTGCCGCTCAAACTCGCCGGTTTTCACTAGAAAAAAAAACTCTTAGTGACCTCTGGCACCCAGGCCGGGTATGTTGCCGGCTACGCGGTACGCAAACTAATTCATTCAAAAGCATGCTGCGCTTAAAAATAAAAATAACATGTATTCCTCGTTCTAAAAACATGCCGCGAGACTGATGACAAAAACGACACATAGTTTATATTCCTCGTTCTATGCCGTTTGTTTACATTGTATAACAAGATAGAAACACAGGGTCTAGAGGAGCTCTATTTGATCGTAACTGGTACCGCAGGCCCCTGCATGCAAGGCACGAAGTGCCGACAACGAGGAACGAAGTGCTGTACACCGACTTCGCAGCTTCCAAGCCCGTATTTGGCCCGCGGTACATATTTTGTGTCACGCAATCAGTTTAACTTTCAAAACGGCGACGATTCGAAAAAATAGCAACTTGTACGATCAAATAGAGCTTCTCTGGACCCTGTGATAGACACCTATATTTCGGTTCCTAGGACACGTGATTTTCAAAGGTAAAATTTTGGGTTAGAGGGGGTAACAATTAATTGACAAATTGTAAATAGATCATATCCCATTACCTTCAAGCGAGGGAGCTGAGCGAGAATTTGGAAGATTCCGCGTAGGTTTTTAGGAATATTCGCGTGTTTATGACATTCGATCGCGGTGAAATTTAAATGACCTCACATTTGACACGTGAAGAAACCTTGGAGTGGATTTAAGCTAAAAATGAAGATCCTGAGAGTAACTTTGATAGCTGAGAATCCGAAGATGAGTCGATCGATGATAACCATGTGTACTTGGGCTTTCCAAATGATCGTGATAGAATGCTTTCACTATTACGAGAGAGGAAGAATTACCACAGAATGATGGAGCAGACGCCGAGGAATCAGGTTTCAGTAATGAAGACGAAAATCATTACGTTTGTGTACGAGTGTGACTCTGAAATTCATGTAGTAAGGCATTATCTGCATAGTCAAGGCAAATATTAAATTTGGTCATTTTTTGCATTTGTCAATTAATTAATAATTTAGCCTTCTTTACTTTGTTATATATTAGCATTGAGAGAGAGCCTAAAATGTCACAGATGGATTAATGGACACTATGTTTGCAGTATAAGAATATGTAATATGCATTGAAATAATAGGCAAATCAGCCAAAATGAAGTTCTTTCTGTTGTCAATTGATGCCCTGTTAATAATTAACTTTATTTACATTAATAATTAACGAGGATCCAAAATATATACTTATACCCTCTTATGGGGTGTTCATTTGTATCACTCCAAATGTTATTAATAACCTCAACTAAAGAGTAACTTAAGAGTTAATAGAGGGGTCCGCTGAAAACAGACCGTATGGGAAGCAATTTCAGTAAATATGGGAAGCAAATTTTGGGACCCAAACTGGTGTCCGCTTAATAGAGGGTGTATGATCTTTAATAATAACAAAATGGAATAACATAGTATTTGGAAAAAATCCAATAACATCAGATCAGATTGCATTGAAATAAGTTACTGGTGCCCAACCAGTCAAACTTATAAATCAGGAATGTAACATTTTTTCCACAAAGTTTTGTTATTTTGCTACGTCGTATTTGACATAAACCGTATTTGACGTAAACCTTTTACCCTAAGCGTTCAATAAACGCAAAACAGATCTTCGCTTTTTATTGGCAATCTTCACCTCTTTGTTTTGAAATAACCATAGAAACAACTTAATTGAAAAATCTGCTTTATTTCTTATTATCATTTCGAGTTTATTTGGTTAATAACTTGTTTTCCTCTTTTTTGAAATAAGATTTGCTAAATTCCAGTTTTGTTAACACCCAATGTAAAGATTGCCACATTAATCTCTTTCCTGTCTGCACAAACGATGTGTATGCATGTTAATAAAACAAACAAGTCAGTGGGTTTCACAAAACCTTATAACCAATGAAAACAAATGGCACATTTAATAAGCACTCTCCATGGTGCAAATTTTTTATTTCATAGGCACTGAGATATCTCAATTTCCATAATCTTTTATCTTAATGTAAAGTAAATGTTTCCCACCATCAGGGATGTAAATAATAGGCGGAAGGCGAAAAAAGTAACCACCTGAAGACTGAGTTTTCTTGATTTTTTCCGCCTGGAAAACTGTCTGCTTATAACTTTTTCTCTCTTTTTTTTTTTACCAAAATTTTCCGCCTGTGATGAACAAAAGTCCACCTGTTGGATATCTTAGCTACATCCCTGCACCATCTTATTTATCATTTTTGAAAGAGGTGATTACCTTAAAATCTGGAATTATGATAATACTACGTGTCTATATAATCTTGACATGTACTAAATAAAATGAATGGGAAACGTATGACACCAACTGCACTGCTTCTCGATTGACCTTTTTGTTCTAGTCTACATCACAACCGTTGTTTGGTCATGCAATGCAAAGATGTCACCCTGTTAGAGATGAAAAATAGGGAGCTTTTGTGAGTTGTTGAGAAACCAGGAGATTAGTTCCAAATCCAGGAGAATTGGCATAATACGCAATGCACCTCCCGTGATAACCCAAATAACAATTGATATGGAGACTATAATATTTGGTCTCAATCTAACAAACTTTTACCCTAATGTTTTGGATTGTCAATGCAGAATTTTTAAATAACTGTAATAGTTATTGCAAATTATTACAATTTGCTACTCCATGATAGGCATCACAAAGTGTCCTCAACTATAAAAGTTCACCATAACACACATAATTCTTTCATATATGAAGTAAATGAAAATGACAATTAAGTCTGTCAAATATAGTATTTGTGAAACAGGCAGAGGGGCCCTGCTACTCCATGATAGACATCACAAAGTGTCCTCAGCTACAAAAGTTCACCATAATGATACCCTGCCTGCATGTTAATGTCACTATGTGATCAGATAACAGATTTTACAGTCTGATGAACTGCGACAGCCAGCTCATTCGCATAAAATCTTCAAATTTTGTCAAAAACCTTAACGAAATTTTGTCAGTTTCGCCAAATCCGCAGTTTTTGTCGAATCTGCCACTTTCGTCGGGCCCTGACTGAGCCAGCTCATTTCCATAAAATCTTTCAATTTCATAAAAAACCTAAGCGAAATTTCGTCATTTTTGCCAAATTTGTCATTTTCATCAAATCCGTCGCTTTCGTCGGGCCCTCTGAGCCAGCTCATTCGCATAAAATCTTCCAAGTTCGTCAAAAATCTTGGCAAAATTTCGTCAGTTTCGTCATTTTCGCCAAATTCGTCATTTTCATCAAATCCGTCGCTTTCAACGGGCTCTCTGAGCCAGCTCATTCGCATAAAATCTTCCAAGTTCGTCAAAAATCTTGGCAAAATTTCGTCAGTTTCGTCATTTTCGCCAAATTTGTCATTTTCGTCAAATCCGTCGCTTTCGTCGGGCCCTCTGAGCCAGCAGATTTGCATAAAATCTTCCAAGTTCGTCAAAAACCTTTAGTGAAATTTCGTCAGTTTCGTCATTTTTGCCAAATTCGTCGTTTTCGTCAAATCCGTCGCTTTCGACGGGCCCTCTGAGCCAGCTCATTCGCATAAAATCTTCCATGTTCGTCAAAAACCTTGGCGAAATTTCGTCAGTTTCGTCATTTTCGCCAAATTTGTCATTTTCGTCAAATCCGTCGCTTTCGTCGGGCTCTCTGAGTCAGCTCATTCGCATAAAATCTTCCAAGTTCGTCAAAAATCTTGGCAAAATTTCGTCAGTTTCGCCAAATTCGTCATTTTCGTCAAATCCGTCACTTTCGACTGGCCCTCTGAGCCAGCTCATTCGCATAAAATCTTCCAAGTTCGTCAAAAATCTTGGCGAAATTTCGTCAGTTTCGTCATTTTTGCCAAATTCGTCAAATCCGTCGCTTTCGACGGTCCCTCTGAGCCAGCTCATTCCCATAAAATCTTCCAAGTTTGTCAAAAACCTTGGCGAAATTTCGTCAGTTTCGTCATTTTTGCCAAATTCGTTGTTTTCGTCAAATCCGTCGCTTTCGACAGGCCCTCTGAGCCAGCTCATTTGCATAAAATCTTCCAAGTTCGTCAATAATCTTGGCGAAATTTCGTCAGTTTCGCCAAATTCGTCATTTTCGTCAAATGGCTTGACTAAATTTAGTAAAATTTGCCATTTTTGTATTTGCCTGCATTTCTGAACATATCTCTGGTAAACTTAAAAAGACAAAGGTACCAGTCATGGGAGGGTAAGGGGGGGGGGGGAATTATTGATGCTATGACTGAGTGGGACACGCGCTATTACATTATAGGTAGGAGCACTAACTTCTTTTAGGTGTCCCCAATTAGCAGCAATGCTAAATCTTTTTGACACATTAATAAAGTTATGATAATGATGAGCACAAGGGGAAAATATGACAGAAATGACTGGGACCTTTGTTTGATAACATCTTACAAAGATTGCCTTACATTGGACTTTGCCTTGAAACTGATAGATACATGTACATTGTAAATGAGGTGACTAAATCAATATCAGGCTTGACCTTGGCATTTGAGAAATTACTGAAAATACTCTTGGACTTGGGCCGTGAAAGGGTACAGAGAAGAACAGAAATTGTTGTACCCTGTGAGATTTGTGTGACAATAGGCCATACAATTAACAAGTGGACTATGGAATAAAATGTTACATGCAGGCAATGAGTGGATTAGTTCAATTGTCACAGGTCTCATTAACATCAGTTTATCCAATTAATATTGTTAACTACTCCCTTTTTGTTTCAACACATTTTTAAGCGACATTCCTGATTTGATATCTTGAAGTTACAATCTTTCTTGTGGTTGAAACAGTGACATTGTTCAGGGCATGAACATCCTTAGTGACTTTTTGTCTTTAGAGCTTTTACATACATGTATTATTATTATTATTATTATTATTATTATTATTATTATTATTATTACTATTATTCAAGAGCTATTAGGGAAATGGTCAAAACTATTGAACTCGGACAGGACCCACTGCTTTACAAAAGACTGGTGGTCTCTTTATGCACACTCCTTCTCCCACCCAAATGCTGTTGTCTTGTTGGTATAGTCCCCATTCTATCAGGAGTAGAAACTGGGCAAAAGATTTCCACCTTCATGTGTCATTTTAGTAGCAATGCAAACTTCACATTTTTAGGCCAATAAATGTTGTCCATTAACCTAATCAGATAGGTGATATCTTGCACAGCCCCCTGCCACAATACAAGGTGGATCCTCTTCTAGTATACTTGCTATGACCACTTTCCTTACATATTATTGCCTTTTGAGTTATTACAGGGCTGTTCTGAAAACTACTCTAGTGATGAACGCACCTTGTTTAAAGATTACTATTAATTGGAATAAAAAAATAACAGTGTCACTCAGTCCAAATGGACAAAATTTTCAGGAAAACATTTTATTTCATTCCAAAATGCTTGATTTTCTGACCTAGTTAGAACTCTGACAATTCCAGCATTCACATTGTGCATGATCCAGGCCATTATTATGACCAGAGAGTGCTTATATTAAGGCCTAAAATACAAGCTGTTGGCAATAAATTATTTCCTAGAATTACTTAGGAGGTTCTTGCGCTGAATCGCCTCAGTTTTATAATAATATTTCAAAGTAAATAAAGAAAGCTAACTCAAGAAATAATAGCTTTTATAGCAAATTCTAACCTCCTGACAATTTGCCAATAAATTCTCTCGATGAAGGATTCCCTTCTGTCAATGAGAAATGCCACCAATACAAATGGTTCATCTAAAACTGATGATGTGCGGTTACCCAACGGAAAGCTCCGATTACGCTTGGGGTCCCGCTGGGGCGAAAAACAGACTCGTAAACAACAGATCGAAGATCGAACGCGTAAAGGTCAAATTTGGCTCCTCTGCTCCCTGTGCAAAATACACCGCACATTATACTTTTTAGTCAGCCATTTTGAAGGGAAGAAAAAGCTGACCAATCCAGAGGGAGCAGAGGAGCCAAATTTGACCTAATACGCGTTCGATCTTTGAGCTTTATACGCGCGCTGTGTCTTGAGTTATTCGATCTGTTGTTTTCGAGTTTTTGCCCCAGCGGGACCCCAAGCGTAATCAGCGCTTTCCGGAAAGCGTATTATAGCTTTCCGAGCGAGGCACGAAGTGCCGAGAAGAAAAAGAGACAAGGGAAGAAACATAGTACCACGTGATTCGTTAGATGTGGACCGCAACATATTGGTGACGGAAGTAAAAACTCCGAAAATGACATGCTGTCAATAAAACGGAAGTTACACCAACTGTTACTAATTCAAAATTCAAAACAACACGGCAGCAGATCGGAGCGGAGGGAGATTTAAAATAAAACGCGTTGCGAATGAGGAAAATCTTTTAATGTGGTCTAGTGAAGCTTATTGCATGCGAAGAAACTCAGAACGTATAAAGTGCTAGTCACAGGTAATATTTTTCTTAAGTGTCAACGTAAAGAAGTGGCCCTGAATTCATCTATAGCTTAGCCAAAACAATCGTCTGGGTTTTAACAGTAGTTTCAATCAGCTTGACATTAAAAGCTTTGACGGACCACAAGAGTATGGACCACAAGAGGCGTGAAAACTTCTCACCTTGCATCAGACATGCCTTGATTCCACAAGGATTCGAATTCCACCACGTCCTTAATACATTTTATTGAGCTTGCCTGTTTCCTTCGCAGACCTTTACAATATTCACATTATTCACAATATTCACCTAGCGGACAAAAACAATCACCGAATGGCACTGATCGAAGATATTCCGGAAAAGATGGCATGTTTTCGTGGAAAGGACGCTAACATGTTCAGATGAATAAACTCATGCCCAAGGCTTCCGGTTATGCGCACACCTCTCGTATGACGTATTTCCGTCACCAGTATGTTGCGGTCCACATCCTACGAAAGTCAACTTTGAACGCCATAAAGAGCGATCACCGAAAGGAGTGTTTTATGGATCTGTTCATCGAAATTGTTAAAAAGCTGTCCAGAGACTGTCCATATAAAGCTATATGCCGAAAATCAGAACTTTTCATTGAATCAAAAGCGAGTAATCGGGGATCAAAAATTAGGCTCAAATCTGTTTCCTCCCTTGTCTCTCTTCTTGCTGCGTAACGATTTCGTGGCGCCAACAGTCACCAGTCTGCGGTTACCCAACGCAAAGCTTCGATTACGCTTGGGGTCCCGCTAGGGCGAAAACAGACTCGTAAACAACAGAACGAAGATCGAACGCGTAAATGTCAAATTTGGCTCCTCTGCTCCCTGTGACCAATCAGAGCTTGTGAAAGAACGCCACAAATTAACTGCCAATCAGCGGTCCTGTTAGATCAGCCTCGACCAGGGTCTTCTCCGCTCGACCCGCCATTTTGAATTTGAAAAAGCGGAGAAGGCCCTGGGGACGAGGTTGAGGGGGGCGTTTAAAAGAGAGAGGCGTTTATTCTAATAACTGTAATATAATAACTGTAACTGTAATAACAAAGGAGGATATTACCATCTTCCCGGCATGCACTGCAAACAAACTATATTATCAAACGGCGGCGACCCGCAAGCAGCTCATTTTACACAGACGCCGTTGAGGTTGGAGGTCAGTTAGTCGTAGCGGAAACCTTTCAAAAGAAATCTACGTTAACCTAATTATTATATTCACCTTTACAGAATATTTTCCATTTCGGGTTATGTTTACAGTTTTCTTTAAGGCCGCTAAGCGTCGCGTGGTAGACGCTTGAAATCTCTTCACAGATTCCTGGCATCAATAAACCGTCTCGCCATTTCAAAAGAATGCCGGCTTATATAAGAAGAAATGTCCGTATATTTGCTTGTTTTGACTAATTAAACCTAACACTGGTGAACAGAGCCGGTGAAATAGATAGATAGATAGATAGATAGATAGATAGATAGATAGATAGATAGATAGATAGATAGATAGATAGATAGATAGATAGATAGATAGATAGATAGATAGATAGATAGATAGATAGATAGATAGATAGATAGATAGATAGATAGAAACTTTATTTAAGTGTCAAAAGACCTTATAGCCTGGGTAAACCCATACTAATTTGGGGACACATAATTCCCACTAACTGAAACTAACTAAATAATTCCCACTAACTGAAAATATGAAACAACAGCTACTCAGCTCAACCACTCAGCACACGACTGTCCAGACCTGCTGTGTTTGTTTACGGTTATGTTCTTTTTAGTTCAAAATCGATCTTCGCTTTTCTCGTTATTTTCTGACTTTTCTATGGTACCGCACTAATCATTCAGCTTCATTTCATTTTATATTTTGCTGTGACCAAAATAAAACTCGAATCGGTCCACAAATGCAAATGGATCATCTCACAAACGACGCGCCACTTGAAACTTGCCGGATGTAGTCAGTTTCAATTCAACGTAGCCTGCGAATACAGCCGCCTCTCATCGCTCCCGGCCGCAAGAGGCGTTCGCGCGAGAGAGCGTCTGCGATTTACTTTGAGAAATTCCATACTGATGACGAAAATCTGTCCCGCATCAAGACAGGAGCGCTGATTGGCCAACTTGATAATTTAACATAATTATGCTTTAAATTATGCAGTGTTGTAACTCAATCGCCAATTGCGAGGATTTATCTTGTCTGTCGTTAGAAACTGTACGACTCTGCGTTCAATCTATTTCTCCTATGTTTAATGTTTTGACGTTACAAGCAAGTCAGTTTCAGGCTTTTATAGTTTTATCTGCGGTGAAGAGGTTTTTCTACTTTTGTCAATTTACCGACCGGATATGGCAAGTTACTGATATTTCACACGGCGCCACTCGTGCACGTCTGGATGAATGAACATTTATCGGCGATACATGGGAAGAAGAATCCCGTAATTATCATCATCAGTCTGCTTTTAGCGGAAAGACTACCTTTAGACTCATGGCACCGCAATGGCCGGGGTCGAAAATGGCAGTTTCTTTCGCCAATATTTTCACGGCAAAGATGGAAACAGAAATAATAAACCACTGCGCGCAAGGAAATGTTATCCTTTGTAACACAATACAACCCTGTGTACCTACATCCTCATGGACAAATCATAGTTAATAGAATAAACTGGTTATGAAACTCAGTAAGTCCTTTGTTATATGTTTTTGTTCTCCATTTCTTTTGTTCGTTTGCCTTGACCCTGCACAAAATACAAAAGGTGTTGAAATGCATATGAGCAACTAATGAATGGGGTTAGTTTCTAGAGAAACTGTGGTGCTGCGTCGGTGGGGGGATGAAACACGAGAATTTAGTTTTATCGACTGAGTCGATAAGGTAAATTGACCACCGTAAAAAGATTCAAATAGCTGACGTTTCGAGCGCTAGCCCTTCGTCGGAGCGAATCAAGGAATTGTGGGTAGTGTGTGGTTTTATATAGTAAGCGGTGGAGCTACGCTATTGGTGGAAATTTGGTGACGTGAAAAACAAATGTAGATTAGTTGAATGAAAAGCGTTCGTTGATTCCGTGGGGTTTGAGAGTGCCGATTTGAAAGATGATTTTTTGTTCTAGGTTTTTACGGCTTTCTGTGTTACCCTGGTGTAGGGAAAGGCCGCAGATTGTCATGTGTTGTTTAGAATGGTTAGTAAGATTAAAATGGCGCGCGACTGGTTTGGATGCGTCTTTGTCATTTTTTTCAACGTCTCGGAGATGTTCACGAAAACGGTCGCCCAGTCTTCTCCCTGTTTCGCCAATGTATATCTTTTTGCAAAAAGTACATGTTATGCAGTAGATAACATTTACGGAGGTGCATGTAAAACGATCAGTGATTTTAATAGATCGTTTGGGTCCTGTTATTTTGTCCGCGTTGTGAATGAAAGGACAAGTGTTACATCGTGTGCGTGTGCATTTGAAAGTTCCCGGTACATCGTCAGATTTCAGTGCGCTCGTAACTAGAAAGTTGCCAATGTTTTTGTCACGTTTGAATGAAATTAGTGGGGGTTGTGAAAAAATTCTGCCTGTTTCGGGGTCGTTTTGGAGTAATTTGAAATTTTTTAAAATGATGCTTTTGACTGTGTTGTTGTGTAGCTCCACCGCTTACTATATAAAACCACACACTACCCACAATTCCTTGATTCGCTCCGACGAAGGGCTAGCGCTCGAAACGTCAGCTATTTGAATCTTTTTACGGTGGTCAATTTACCTTATCGACTCAGTCGATAAAACTAAATTCTCATATGAGCAACTGACCAGTAGAAACATTTGGGCTCACATGTTAAACAAAACAATGTGCAGGGTCACGGTTCGTTCAACATAAAACAAAGCAGCTTTGTACACTCTTTTTGAAATTTGTTGAGCTTCATAACCAGTTCGTTCTATTAACTATGGACAAATGAATTACAATCTTTGCTCAGACCATAGTTAACTATATTAATTATGCTCAGACGGACCTATAAAGAACCTCCCCTTGTTTCATACAAAAGGGGTAGATCTTTAAAAGACATACTGATCAGGGCTAAACTGTAAAAATCAAACAACACTTAAAACCCAGTGAACAAAGGTCACAACAAACGCGCCAGGCGCTAGTTGGATTTGTGATGGGCCTGTCAACACCTTTCATTTCATTTGGTTTCACCGCATGCACATTATTATAATTATACGAGATTAGCGACGGGTGATTTACGTCATCAGTATGGAATTTCTCAAAGTAAATCGCAGACGCTCTCTCGCGCGAACGCCCCTAGCGGCCGGGAGCGATGAGAGGCGGCTGTATTCGCAGGCTAAATTCAACGCCGATAAAAACAAACAGCCGCCGAAATAGATCACTTTCTACTTCAAAATTTAGGATGAAATCGTGGAGTCAATTGGAGTCAATTAGGTTTTCGAGAAAGTTTATACCTTTAATGACTGGAATTGGGTATTATTTGGCTTTTGACTCGCCTTTCTTGAATCGATCCAACCAATTTAAAATATGCAGTACCGATGACTACAAACAGACATGGACGACAACAGTCAAACTATACCACGACAATTTTTTTCAACGGGTCCACTCCACTTTAAGAAAAACATTTCCTGATACATTATTAATAGAGGAATAAGGTACGTATTGTTTTATTTCTATGCCTTGACATTTATGCGAGGAAATCCGCGTGCAACTTTGACTAAAATACGTGCGTTCTTCGGTTCCACCGGAAGTCATTCACCTGAATTTTACTCAAAGCACGCTGGGAAGACGGTAATATCCTCCTTTTGTAATAACTGTAATATGGTAACCTAAATACGGTATTATAATAACTGAAATGACAGAGCTTTAGCAGACTATCAAGTCGGTCCGCTGATAAGTCTAAACCGTCTACAAATCCACAACGGTATATGGTGCATACAAAGCGGCGGAAAAGGGTACCGTACTGGCATACGGTAGTTCTTATAGCTCAATGTCAACATCCGAGTCCTCGTCGAGCACCATGGTATTTTCATCGCCGGCCTCTTCAATGTCTGAGTTAGTTATTGCCTGAAATGGGTCTGGAAGAGTTGGCTCATCAAGCACGGAAAGTTGTGCCTTCAACTGCTCTGCCCCTGCTTCGCATGGTTGGCCTTTCTTGAAACAATGGATCTCTGAATCTTGAGAGCCATCAACGGCTAGATTTAATGCGCAGGACTTGAATGACTTTGTAATTACCTCAGTGGGGAGCCGTGCCCAGGCGGTCAACACCCATTCTACAATGGTCTTTCTCGGTGGCGGTCGCATGTTTCCCGCTTCTGTAAATTCTTGGACGCCACTAGCCATCCACTCATCATACTGTTCAGATACTAATGCTTTGAAAGGCTTGTTCCAGCTTACGTCTTGTGCCTGGACGTATTTCGTACAACCGCCGGGAATTATGACTTGATCAACATTGATTCGGTGAAGCGCTTCCTTGACACTCTGCATCATATGACACTCATATGAGTCCCACGCGAGTTGTAGCGTTACACGAGCCAACCGCGAGCCCGAGTAAACCTCGAGACACGAGTCAACCTCGAGTCAAGCCAAAAATAAAAAATATATATATATGAATATATATTGTAGGAAAAAATATATAAATATATGAATATATCAAGATTATTTACGGTGGCCCACAACTGTCACGGCAAGAGCAAAAGACCCACGGCAAAAGCAAAAAGCTCACAGCAAGAGTGAAATCTGGGAAGTACGTCGAGATGGCAGTTTAAAAAACATTTTTTCCTTTTTTTTTTCTCTATACTTTTTTTTTATCATAACTCTTGTTGTCTGAATGGTCTCACAGAGGTAAACAGCCCGAAAAAAATATATTTGAGATATGAAAGACAACTGAAGCTTATTTTTATATTAGCACCCGTACGTGGACTTTTTGGACAATCTGCTATTCATACGGTAGTCCAGAATTTTCGTAGAATTTCCATGTAATCTGACTTATTTCTGCCGATCCAAAATATGATGTCTTTGTAAAGATGCATTAAGCGATTCTAGTGAGCGTTGTTGATTTGATGCAGACTATAATTTGCTCAGTCTGTACATTACGCGAACAACTCATTTTACACATGAACTCACGGGTAACTTGGTCACACAACCGCTCATTCAGACTACGTTTACACTAGAGGAGATTTTTCCGGATTCATAAATGTTTCCGGATTTATTACTCATGCGCGTAGCGGCATGAGTTATAAAATGGGCTTCGTTTTTCTTTTTTTTTTTTGTGTGTCACGATTTTGCATGCAAATTTATTCACGCATATTTTAAATTGTGCATTTCCGGTTCACAGCTTTGCTTTTTAAACTTCCGGTTTAGTGACTTCCGGCTACTCTCACTTCCGGCGAAACATCGTTACTGAAGTGTCACGACAGCGTCTCCTACAACCCTACTCACATTAATAATGTTCACGTCAGGTATATATTATTTTCACAAGAATGACTGGCTTCATTGTGGTACAGCCTTCATTTATAAAACATTCAATAGTAACGTGGTTTGCAGGTACGATGACTGAATGAAAAAAGTAACTCTTCTCCATGTCGGACGTCTTCTTATCTTGTTTAAATTATTAAAATATAAATTGCTTCTTTTCTTATGGTACATTGAAGTATAAGACAAATGTTTGATACGCATGCGCATGACAAACATTTTCCGTCATTTGGTCTTATTGGTGTATAAGTCAGTCCTGTATTTCTCCCATAGAGGTGAACGTTGCTTTTATACACAGCATACAACTTGAGGCCGAATTTGTTGCGATTCTGAAAAAACTAAGAGCTATTTTTAATCAGAGTTCTTCCGAGGCAAAAATGCCAAACATCGATCTCTCGCACTGATAAGCATATTGTCAATTTATTTCCCGTTTTACTGCCGATTCTTTGCAATGTCTGTATCGGAGCAGTCCTCGCTGCCTGTGGTGAGTAATTTCAAGACTTTTTTCAAGAAAGAACAATAGAAACACACGGCAAAACAGCGTCGTTACCTCAGTCCATCAGATTTAATAAAAAATTTGGACTTTGGGACTGGACTTCCGTGGATTATGGACTGGGGAATGCGTGTCATATTAATGTCGATTTTTACTGACTTCATTACTTTTTGTGGTCACTAGGTTACTAGTAACCACTATGTTGTCACCTGTGTAAGTAAGTACGACTTTCCGAAGCGCGAAGTTGTGCCAAGTTCACCCGATTACTGTACGATGAGACAGTTCTGATAGCTTCGGATTAGACGACTCGATTGTCAGGGAAGTTGTGTTTGCATGTGCGCGCTTTGGATCCGTGGGAAAGGTAAACGGAGCTTTCTCGTTCTTTTTACTACTTTACCAAGCACAGCTTTCACCAAATGTGGCCAAGTATTGTTTTCAAAGATTATTTTAGGTGCTTTCGTGGTTTGGAAAAAGGTTTTAGTGAAAAATCGAGCTCTGAATCGAAGTGTTTGTTTGGAGACCATGAGCTATCCGAACTCATGATTCAAACGCCGCCAGCATTTCATTTCTGTACCTTTGACCATTCAGAACTGTTTTTTTTTTATTAGCGAAAGCATTATGCGAATCATTTTTCCGGATAAGATTGGCATTCTATTACACAGGAAAAGTCGGCGATTTTAGAAAGCATAATAAAAATAGGTTGCTGAATTGAATTATTTTGTGATGTTTATTATATTTTCGCAGACGCTAGCCGGTTCCTCGCAGTAATTAGGATACAACAAATCGCCAAGACTTCTAGAAGCAGAAAATTACTGAATTCTGAAAGGTGTTTGACTCTTTTAATCAAAGGAAAGACATTTTCATTCAAGGAAATATGAGTTTCATTCAAAAGTTTCGACCTTTTATAGAAAATATATTTTGGATTCAGTGGCCATATAGAAAATTTAAAAACAGCTTGCTATCAAATTACATTTGACATAAAATTTGCATAAAGCAAAATTGTGTATTTGCGACAACACTTTGAAGAAACTGTGAAGCCTGGAAAAAACTTATTATAGATGACAAAATCAAAGCATTTTTTTAAAGAACCAGCCTTAAGTTATGGAAACATTTCATTTCGATTTGGTCTTAAAATCACGGAAAGATTTTAGTGAATGCGTCACGCAACGTTTATTTACAAAATGTTTGACCAATTCATAGCAATTCTCACCAAAGATTTGAAAACTTTAAAAAAATCCCGGATCTCCTGAATGCGATTTCCTGTTTATTTAGAGCCTACAAAAAGTTTATGGCAATCCGGGCAGGAGGGGGTATCTGGGTTAAAAATCAAGGTGCGAGGGTTGGTCGGCCTGGCCGGGAAATCCGGGCGGGGGTAAAAAAACATTGCATCCGTCGGGGTCGGGGGATTTTTTCTGGAATAAACCATTTTACACCGGTTGCATGCGATTTAGTAACACAGAAAAACTATTGGTAACTTCAATCAACGCGTCTTAGAGTCTCGCGCGCATGAGTATAGGCTAAGTGTAGTCTCTTGTTAAATTTAGGGTATTCGGATTCGCAGGCGTTTATACTAAAGGGTATTCGGATTCCCAACCGTTTACACACATCGATAAATCCGAGGACATTCATGCGGGAACGGTTGCAAAGCAGGCGAAAAAGTATCCGGATTCATGGGAACAACTGTTTACACTTCAAAACATTGCGGATTTACAGTATTCGGATACAAAGTATTCACTTTAGATTTCGGATTCAAAATCTCCGGAGACGCGACCAAACCGGGATGTTTTTATTTCGGATTCATCCATCTGCGTGTAAACGGCAAAACGAATCCGGTACCAAAATGTTACGGATTCGTCACGAATCCGGAAAAATCTCCTCTAGTGTAAACGTAGTCTCAAAGACGGACTATTGACATGTATTAAATACAAGACTAAACGTAGGTTGAATAATCGCAAAATAATTTTTTAACAAACTCTGTTACATGTAAAATAAATATTATGAAAAAGGTAGGGAAATGTTATTATGAAAATTTCTCGAGTATTCGAACGAAGAAGAAATGAGCACAGCGAATATATTAACATACTCTCTGAGTCAAATAGGTATTTACATGGAAATTCTACGAAAGTCTGGACTCCCGTTCGAATTATTCGCAGTGGTTTAATTTTAGTCGTACGGGACTGTACGTCGGCTGGCTGGTATTAGCTATTCATAGGGGTTATTCCATGAGTCTGTGAGTTCCAATGCTCGAGGAATTTTCAGAATAATATTTACCTACCTTATTAATAATATTATATTTTTAACAAAGTTTGTAAGAAATTCATTTTGCGATTATTCAACCTACTTTTAGTCTTGTATTTATGGTCTTTGAACGAGAGGTTGCGTGACATTTACTGTGAGTTCAATAAACAAATTCTCAGTGGCGAGAAATGAGTCGTTCGCGTAGTGTACACAGACTTGGCAAATTAGTCTGAATCAAATCAACAACGCGCACTAGAATCGCTTAATGCATCTTTACAAAGACATCATATTTTGGACCGGCAAGAATAAGTCAGATTACATGGAAATTCTACGAAAATTCTGGACTACCGTATGAATAGCAGATTGTCCAAAAAGTCCACGTACGGGTGCTAATATAAAAATAAGCTTCAGTTGTCTTTCATATCTCAAATATATTTTTTTCGGGCTGTTTACCACTGTGAGACCATTTAGACAACAAGTATTATGATAAAAAAAAGTATAGAGAAAAAAAAGGGGAAAAATCTGTTTTTAAAACTGCGATCTCGACATAGTTCCCAGTCTCCTTAAGACTTCACACTTACCGTGAGCTTTTTGCTATTGCCGTGAGCTTTTTGCTTTTGCCGTGAGCCTTTTGCTTCTGCCGTGAGCTTTTTGCTTTTGCCTGCTTTGACCGTGAGCCTTTTGCTTTTGCGTGTGCGTTTTGCTTTTGCCGTGAGCCTTTTGCTTTTGCCGTGGGTCTTTTGCTCTTGCCGTGACAGTTGTGGGCCACCGTAAAATAATATCTTGATATATTCATATATTCATATATTTTTTTTCCTACAACATATATTCATATACATTTTTTTTAATTTTTGGCTTGACTCGAGGTTGACTCGTGACTCGAGGTTGACTCGGGCTCGCGGTTGGCTCGTGTAACGCCACAACTCGTCCCACGCTAGTAAGCGTCTGTTGAAAGAAAATGCTCCCAAGACACTTTTCACCCAGTTCAGAGTCAACTCTTCATTCATCCAGGCATTAGACGATGTGGTTACAACGCATTTATGCCTGAAATCTTCAGTTAGTTTCTTTGTTTCGCGCTTGGCTGCACGAAATACAATGAATGATTTCAGTTTTGTACCGTCAGCTCGTGCAGATAAACAAACAGTAACCATGACTTTTTCATGCCCAGTGGTCTTTAGGTTGATGGATGAGGCTCCCACCCTGTCAACAGTAGTGTTTGAGACCATATCATCCCACACAGGGGTTTCATCCATAGCTATGATACAAGAAGGCTGATACTCGTGTCGTTGAGAAAGTCTCCGAACCTGAAGGATATAAGATAGCAAGGCGATGAGGGTCTTGCGCAGTAGTCGTCTTTCTTCTCAGCGAAAGCCCATGCCGGAGCATAAACTTTTGAAGCCAGCCTTCAGTGG
>JAJLRJ010000008.1:14381000-14463500 GCA_024195265.1 Dendrophyllia cribrosa
CAACGGTAAATTCATAAATTCAGGAATCTGGAATCGGGAAACGGAGATTTGGAATCTGAAATCTAGAAACCGAAATTTGGAATGTGGTGTGCTTTGTTTTTTTATTTCCTTGATATGTTTGTGGACAGCTTGATTTGAGCGATGACATTAGACTACATTGTGCCAACGTTCAACGTTATAGCACCCCCACCCCCCGCTCTCCCCCAACCATCTGGTTTTAACCCTCATCAGCAGTGGCAGTCATGGTCTTGTTCTCTTTGTTTGCTTTGTGTATCTAGCCTGCGATCAAGCCATCTGATCCATTGGGAAAGTCACCTTCCAGGCGTTTAGATAATGGAGAGCAAAGGACAGGTGGGGTGCAAAGGAAAAAATATTGCAAGTTTTCTGACCTTGCTCTCCACTATCTGAAGGCATGGAACAGACCAGTCTAAACAGAAGGGGGGGGGGGGGGGGGGGGGGGGGCAGACTATTGGGAAACTCACCATGACTAGTCAGTCCCTGCAATTTAAAGCAGGTTTAATGACCTACATGTAGTAAGGTCCAATATGCTTAACACACCTCTGTTATTGTTTTGGTTTGCACAGGAGCGAGGCTTCTATTGTCCACAGGTACATAAAGCATGGACAATACTCGGTCTTTAAGTCATGCTACAACTTTTGGTCAGTGGTTAGATTTTTTTACAAAAATGGGTAGTTCACAAAGAGACTATACATGTAGTCCCCACAACTTTGCAGCAGGGACTAGTCTGAAGCTTTGTGTGTGTGCCAACCATAACTCGCAAGCTTGCACAAAACCTGATGCAATGACAAACTGGAACCAGTCCAAGTATAGCATGTTTTGCAGATTATTAATGGCTGTGAAGTCTAAGGTAGTCAGCACACATAGAGAGACTGCACAAGGACAATTTCCTTTGAGTCAACTACCATTTTCATAAAACTGGTTGCGACAACTGAAGCACCTTGTTGCTCAAAATAATTCAAAGTGGTCCCCACAGTCCCCTTGAGACTACATGTAAGTCACTGTAATCAAAGAAAAGAGTAAACCTTAAAGACCAAATAAGACCTGTCAACAATAATTTTATTCCTCTTGTGAGTTTTCTGAGATCAAGGGACTCCTACCCAGGAGATAAACCAGCTTAAATCCCAATTCAAGACTCAGTCAAAATTTAATAAAATTGGATTTGTAATTTATTATTTATTTTTACGATTTCTGGTCAATAAAGACAAGTACATTCTATATAAATGATACCGTAGTTATTTTAATTAAATTCTGGTATTTATACACTGTAGACCACTATATTATAGACTAGCAGTAATCACAGATTATGGAGACACGTTCGAAGGAATTTCCGACGGAAATGAGCCCCTGAAAAAAAACCAATAGGGGCGGCCATTTGGAAGACCGTCTACCAAAAAATCTCAAATTTTACTGCACATAAACCACATGTCAACCAACACGAAATTAGGATTGCGTTCTTCGAACGCGATAAGTATGACATCACCATGGTCACTAGAAAACATATTAAAATAATGATATACTGCAAAAACAAAACCCATTGTACTGTAATCTAAAAGTTTGTGTTCACACTCTGTTTTACAACAGTACCACTGGATTTGTTTTTAAGTTACAGTATTTATTTTTCCTATACATGTAAGTTTTTTTTTCCTATATACAGTGTATATAGTTTCTGAAAATATGCTTACCAGTTATTTTAATTTTTGTTTATACCAGTATATTACACATAACATTTAAGAGGCACTTTACTTGCTTGTTTAATGTTTTATTTGATAATATTGTATACATGATAAATATAATAAAAACTCTGAACAAAAGACTAAAAGAATGACAGTTGAAATAAAATCCCCAGTGCAATAACCTTCTTGCTGAGAAGCCTTTTTTAAAGGGTCACATTCAACATAACTGCAATTTAAAGCAGCCTTTTCTTAAAACGTTTATGATGCCACAGGGGCGGATCCAGGATTTTTCTTAGGAGGGGGTGCACTCTAAGGAATGACGTAACTGAAGGGTGACGTAAACAAATTTTAAAAGCGAACAACGCAGACTAGGTCATCTCAGGGGGGGGGGGGTGCACACCCCCTGCACCCCCCCCCCCCCTAGATCCGCCCCTGTGCCACCAGCTTGTGTGCACCCCTTATTAATTAAGTGTTTTTTATCTTTTTTTATAGTTGCAATACATGTCAATGGCAAATCCACACTCCATCTTGGGGGGATAGGGGGGGGGGGGGCTTTTTTTGTAAGATGGGGGGGGGGGGGCATCACCCAATTTCCACCACTGCAAGTAAAATGTAATTTAAACAGATGCATGCAATATTGCACACAATGTTGCATCATGTTTCTGGGCCTTTTAATCATCAGAATGCTGTGCACATAAACTTGCAGCTGTGAAGTGCATAGAAACTGCCCCCTTAATTTCCTTGCCACACTGGTAACAAAAGGCTGTTGAACAGTTCCAGCATTTTAGGTGGTTGTTGTTATTCTCTTTAAGACACCTTTGATGGCAGCGGGGACAAAGCTTTGTTTTCATTTTTGCCTTTGGGTTAGCCTTTTCAGCTTGTTTATTTACCACTGGTAATTGTTCTTGTGCAGGTGTCTCTATGGGTGGTACATGTAGTTGTGTTGGTTGCCGTGGTAATCCTCCTTCCGGTCTTCCACAATATCCAAAGTGGTCATATCCTGAAATTTCCTTACCTAGCAAATAAGAAATATGTCGTCAGAAAAAATATATGGACAAAGTATTTATGAAGCTTCACTTACACCACCACCTGGTTAGCTCAGAGAATGTATTGCTCCTTTTTAAGTAACAATGCGTGTAAGAAGTAGGCAATGCTCTATTGTCGCGGCATTTTGATTTCCCCACATAAGATCGTTTAGGTTTTTTACTGAGAATGCATCAACCTACACTGTATGGACAACATTTTTTTTAAATAAAATGTACTGGAACTTTATTTTAAAGTGATGAATGGGGTTAGTTTCTAGAGAAACTGTGGTGCTGCGTCGGTGGGGGGATGAAACACGGAAT
This sequence comes from Dendrophyllia cribrosa, assembly GCA_024195265.1. NCBI lineage: Eukaryota > Metazoa > Cnidaria > Anthozoa > Scleractinia > Dendrophylliidae > Dendrophyllia > Dendrophyllia cribrosa. The sequence goes on from JAJLRJ010000008.1 coordinate 14,384,041, forward strand.
TTAGTTTTATCGACTGAGTCGATAAGGTAAATTGACCACCGTAAAAAGATTCAAATAGCTGACGTTTCGAGCGCTAGCCCTTCGTCGGAGCGAATCAAGGAATTGTGGGTAGTGTGTGGTTTTATATAGTAAGCGGTGGAGCTACGTTATTGGTGGAAATTTGGTGACGTGAAAAACAAATGTAGATTAGTTGAATGAAAAGCGTTCGTTGATTCCGTGGGGTTTGAGAGTGCCGATTTGAAAGATGATTTTTTGTTCTAGGTTTTTACGGCTTTCTGTGTTACCCTGGTGTAGGGAAAGGCCGCAGATTGTCATGTGTTGTTTAGAATGGTTAGTAAGATTAAAATGGCGCGCGACTGGTTTGGATGCGTCTTTGTCATTTTTTTCAACGTCTCGGAGATGTTCACGAAAACGGTCGCCCAGTCTCCTCCCTGTTTCGCCAATGTATATCTTTTTGCAAAAAGTACATGTAATGCAGTAGATAACATTTACGGAGGTGCATGTAAAACGATCAGTGATTTTAATAGATCGTTTGGGTCCTGTTATTTTGTCCGCGTTGTGAATGAAAGGACAAGTGTTACATCGTGTGCGTGTGCATTTGAAAGTTCCCGGTACATCGTCAGATTTCAGTGCGCTCGTAACTAGAAAGTTGCCTATGTTTTTGTCACGTTTGAATGAAATTAGTGGGGGTTGTGAAAAAATTCTGCCAGTTTCGGGGTCGTTTTGGAGTAATTTGAAATTTTTTAAAATGATGCTTTTGACTGTGTTGTTGTGTGGGTGGAAAGTGAGGGTGAATGGAATTCTCTCGTTCTCTTCCTTCTGTGGCGTTTGTAGTGCTGACTGTCTGTCGATCTGTTGTGCACGTTGTTGGCCCGTATTAACAACAGAGTCAGGGTACCCACGTTTCTTGAAAAACTGGCACATTTCTTCTGATTTGTTGGAAAAATCAGAGTCATCACTACATAGACGTCGAAGTCTGAGAAATTGAGAATACGGAATGGCGTTTTTAACGTGCGATGGATGTGAGGATGAATGTAACAGATAACTGTGGGAATCTGTAGGTTTGTAGTGCACACTTGTGGATAAACTGTTACCGTTGATTGAAACATTAATGTCAAGAAAAGCGACTGAGGTTTCGGAAATTTCCCAGGTATATTTTAAAGCTGGATGAAAAGTATTGACAGAAGTTATGAATTGATTAAGTTCCTCTTTACTGGAAGAGGTAGCGCCAATGCAATCATCGATGTAGCGGCCGTAGAGTTCGGGTTTGGTTCCGTGGTACTGATTAAAAAATTTGTCTTCGATGTGGCCTACAAAAAGGTTAGCGTAGCTTGGTCCCATTTTGGTGCCCATGGCGACTCCATTTACTTGTTTGTAGTAGTTTTGGGAAAATGAAAAACAGTTAAGTGTCAAAACTAATTCGGCTAAGCGGAGCAGTAGTCACATCAATTTCATCGGCCGTTGCCTCCAATCCAAAGTCATTCCTAAAGGGTTTCGTTCAAATTTTCACGCTTCTACATTCTCTGATTCCAATCAACAATATTTCCACGAAATTCACCATGCCCAAAATTCTTTCTCGCGTAATATTATGAGGATCACCATCAGAGCTATGTGCCTTAAACGTAACAATCTCGAAAAGGAAATTATTCAATACCGTTCCGAACTTTCCAAAATTTGTCCAGCTGTCTTAGTACAATCAATTCGCGCTAAAATTCAAGAACTCAATGCTAAACTGTTCAACAGCCTTAACCAAATCAAGACCCAAAAACTTGAACAGTTAATAGGTCCTCAATTATCCGGCGACCATTCATTCGATAGTCACAATGGCGTCGTTACCATTCCGGAAAATTTGCCGCTTTCTAACCCAGAGAGGTCTGTTCTTAGTAAAGGTTTAAACTTTGTTCCTATAGCGAAACAAACCGACGAATTTTCAGTCAAACAAGATGTTGAAAAATTCCTTCGCCGCGTGCAATTAAGAGCTTTTTTCCACGACAAAGAAGACAATTCTAACACCTCGGAAAAAGATGTTTTTGAAACACTCAACGTTCGCAAATCAAAATGGACTCCCCCAGAGGGCCAGTTTTCTTCTCTAGATTTTTTCGTCAAAAAATGTCGTCACGATGTCCAAAAACTTAAATTTAACCGCCACACCAAAATTTCCAACCTTTCAACAGGAGAATGGGCAGCGCTCAAAAGTCTTAGCAAACGACGCGACATTGTTATCAAAGCGGCCGACAAAGGCGGGGCGGTAGTTGTTTGGCGGACCGACCTTTACCGACAAGAGGCTTTTCGGCAACTTTCTGACACCGCTTTCTATGCCAAAGTTGATAAAGATCTCACTTCTACCAACCAAAAAATTGTCAAAGAAACTATCCAAGACCTCATTACTAAACAACAATTACCAGTTACCGCCAACAATCTCATCATCACTACTCCTAGAACCTCACGCGTTTATTTCAAACCTAAAATTCATAAACCAAACAATCCGGGCCGACCCATTGTTTCCGCTTGTAGCTGTCCTACCGAACTAATTTCTAGCTATTTAGACAAAATCATGGCCCCCATTGTCAAATCACTACCCTCGTACATTAAGGACACCAATCACGCACTCGAAATTTTCCGGGATTTCAGTTTTGCCAGCGAAAACAAATTAATTTTCACTATGGACATTACCTCTTTATATACCGTCATCCCCAATGACGAAGGACTTCAAGCACTAAAATATTTTTTCGACCAGCGCTCCATTCAAAACCCAAGCTCAGAAACACTGCTCCGCTTAGCCGAATTAGTTTTGACACTTAACTGTTTTTCATTTTCCCAAAACTACTACAAACAAGTAAATGGAGTCGCCATGGGCACCAAAATGGGACCAAGCTACGCTAACCTTTTTGTAGGCCACATCGAAGACAAATTTTTTAATCAGTACCACGGAACCAAACCCGAACTCTACGGCCGCTACATCGATGATTGCATTGGCGCTACCTCTTCCAGTAAAGAGGAACTTAATCAATTCATAACTTCTGTCAATACTTTTCATCCAGCTTTAAAATATACCTGGGAAATTTCCGAAACCTCAGTCGCTTTTCTTGACATTAATGTTTCAATCAACGGTAACAGTTTATCCACAAGTGTGCACTACAAACCTACAGATTCCCACAGTTATCTGTTACATTCATCCTCACATCCATCGCACGTTAAAAACGCCATTCCGTATTCTCAATTTCTCAGACTTCGACGTCTATGTAGTGATGACTCTGATTTTTCCAACAAATCAGAAGAAATGTGCCAGTTTTTCAAGAAACGTGGGTACCCTGACTCTGTTGTTAATACGGGCCAACAACGTGCACAACAGATCGACAGACAGTCAGCACTACAAACGCCACAGAAGGAAGAGAACGAGAGAATTCCATTCACCCTCACTTTCCACCCACACAACAACACAGTCAAAAGCATCATTTTAAAAAATTTCAAATTACTCCAAAACGACCCCGAAACTGGCAGAATTTTTTCACAACCCCCACTAATTTCATTCAAACGTGACAAAAACATAGGCAACTTTCTAGTTACGAGCGCACTGAAATCTGACGATGTACCGGGAACTTTCAAATGCACACGCACACGATGTAACACTTGTCCTTTCATTCACAACGCGGACAAAATAACAGGACCCAAACGATCTATTAAAATCACTGATCGTTTTACATGCACCTCCGTAAATGTTATCTACTGCATTACATGTACTTTTTGCAAAAAGATATACATTGGCGAAACAGGGAGGAGACTGGGCGACCGTTTTCGTGAACATCTCCGAGACGTTGAAAAAAATGACAAAGACGCATCCAAACCAGTCGCGCGCCATTTTAATCTTACTAACCATTCTAAACAACACATGACAATCTGCGGCCTTTCCCTACACCAGGGTAACACAGAAAGCCGTAAAAACCTAGAACAAAAAATCATCTTTCAAATCGGCACTCTCAAACCCCACGGAATCAACGAACGCTTTTCATTCAACTAATCTACATTTGTTTTTCACGTCACCAAATTTCCACCAATAACGTAGCTCCACCGCTTACTATATAAAACCACACACTACCCACAATTCCTTGATTCGCTCCGACGAAGGGCTAGCGCTCGAAACGTCAGCTATTTGAATCTTTTTACGGTGGTCAATTTACCTTATCGACTCAGTCGATAAAACTAAATTCCGTTCTTTATTTTAAAGTGATGTTTCTTTTGTGCTACAAGATTTCATCCAATCGTGAAACTCCAAAACAATGGCCAAGAAAGGCTTCTAATTTTACATGTTTCCCACATAGAATTTTGGTTGGCTGCATTAAAATTCAGAATAGTTTTCACTAAAAGGGAATCAATAAGTAAACTAGAGAGAAATAAATGCAGTACCTGCTCAAGTAATAGTAGATTTTCGCGTTTTAGCCAATGAGGTGGACGGTTTCAACAATATCACAATTAACACCTTTCTGCATTCCCTGCCGCTATAGCTGTAGGTTGCCTACTTTTTACCAGGACCATTACTTAATAGCACTTTTGCCACCCAGCAATTTTGCAGTTAGTATTAGCTGATACTTCCTTAAAACATCACATGCAAAGAGCTAAAAATTTAACAAGTTCAGAACAACTTACAAGTTGAAGTTAATTAGTATTTAGCATGATGGCTTCTCTACGTAAATTTGCATGCTTTTGGAACAAAATTTAAACAGTGATGTCAGCAAAAATTTACCGATATGTTTAACCACCGCAGGGTGTTAAGAGTGCCAGTCTGTTGAGCAGGAGGTAGCAGGTTCAAATCCAGGCTGGACCAACACTCAAGGCCTTAAAATAACTGGAGACCAAGGTGCTGCCTTTGCTATGATATCTGCAAACCTTCAAGTCGCTTGAATGACCACATAGAAATGGCAGTCCAATCTCCAGTGGGGATGTACATGTACACAAAAAGAACCACTAAGAACATACACGTAACTAAACCCTGGCCCACTGTGACCACCCTCAGTACCATAGGTTGTTCTTGGATGGGCAGTGGGAAAGATGAGATCAACAATGGATCAATAGCAGTTAATATTATTATTTTTGCCTGGAGCAATTCATGAACTGACGTCCAATCGTATTCTCGCTCATAAGTGTATTTAGCACCACGAGATGCAACTAGTGACTTGTGCGGTATAAACGTCATTCATTCATGCACAGTTCTACATAGGTAGCTGTGTGTTTTAGATACATTAGAATCAATTTTAGATGAATTCCTGCTTTTTATGGCACTGGGGCTGTCAGAACATTTTTTCAAAGAAATCCAGCAGACAAAATTTTAGACCCTTTGGATGCAATCTTGAACTTGAACATTCCATTTTGAAAGTACTAAATTAAATGTTTTGAGGAGTACCGGTATTTTTAAAAACTACAAAGCACACTACCCGTGTTGGCACTGATGAAATTATAAAACTTGTCCTGTGACACAGGATCTAAGTTTGGTAATTCACTATACAATTCATACAGTACATTGTATTCTCCTGCTGTTTCAACTGCTTCATTGAACATTCAGATATCTGTCCTGTTATTAACCCTTTAAGCCCCAAGAGTGATCAGCATCAAATTTCTCCTTGTACTATCAAAGCCTTATCAATCAAAAAGTTCATGAGAATTAATGACATGTATCACTCAAGATGAGTTCTCTTGATATATAAACAATTTCTTCCCACTATTTCTATAGGAAATGTATAGGGACAAGAAATGAGAATTTAAATTTTGATATTAGGGCTTAAAGGGTTAACAAAGAAAATCATACATGTAAGTGTGATGATGCAAACTTGATCTTACTTAGTATACATGTAGATTTTGGTGAATTTGTTCCTTTGTTTTCTCTTTATTTAATGATCAAGTTTTTAATCAGGTATCCAAATACCTTAAAGGCTATGCCTTGTTTTTCAATCTACATGACTTGTACTTCTTGGTGTTTAGAGGTCCTGATGAAACACTCTTCCTCATGTTTGATATATTGCATAATTATTCCATTAAAGTGCACCTAACCCCTAATTTTTTTATTCGCCTAAATGAATGTGCTTTGGATTTGGTGAAATCCTCGATTTTCTGTGACCTGTTGAATTGGAAGATAATTTGGTTCAGTACCGAGCAACATGGGATCTGGGGCGAGTGCTTGATATGACGTAGATTCGGGAACCAAAATTCGCCCAAAGAAAGCATCGTCGAGTACTTTCAGCGGCGAGGCACCGGGCAGGCATAATTTCTTTTTTGCACGAGTTTTGCACGACTAAAGCACAGTATTTACACTCGATTCGCGCAAAAATGAAGGAAATGGTTCCCGAAAGTACGTCACGTCACATGACTAGACCCATGCCCCGTCTAACTCGGTACTGAACCAAACACAGCTCCATTTTGGCACGATTTTTGACATTTCAACAGGTCACAGAAAATCGAGGATTTCACCAAATCCAAAAATTTTTGCACAGATACACTCTAAAAAACAAGCACATTCATTTAGGCGAATAAAAAAATTAGGGGTTAGGTGCACTTTAATTTGAACAAGTGAATGCAATATTATTACACATACCACATCTCCAGCAAAAGCTTGCAGTACACTGTGAACAGTGCATCATGTCACAGCCAGCAGTCCTTTCCACAGCCATGCGACACTTTGGACAACACTGATAATTTCCTGTCTGCCTCATCAGCCGGATAAATGACAGGTTGCTCAGTTTCTGTTCTCTAAGATGCAGTTTCTTTTTCCTTTCGGAGGATACTGTCATGGCACTGCTGCCTGCTTCTTCTTCACCGCTTTTCTCCTTTGCTTGCAAATTCTCCTTTCCTATCTTGTTTTCCCCGTCATCACAATCCAGCTCAGCTTCTGCATAACATGGCCTTCCATGATGCCAAGGTTCAAAGCATTCTGTGCAAAATTCAAAAGAGCAATTTGCACACTGGCGATGTGTTGGAGATTCACCCTCGTCAGCAACAACTGCCACAGTGCATCTCGGGCAGAACTCCACATCACTGATGCCCATATCTTCTAACGTCTTGGCACGAAAGAGTTTTTCATATTGCTTAAACACTTTTTCATCAAGTAGCTCTCGCAGCAGTTCTACTGAGATTTCTGCTTCGCATTTACGACTTGGGCACTGAATGTTTAGTACAGTTCCACCATCAATGTGCCACTGGAAATATGCATTCAAGCATTCAGTACAGAAGAAATGTCTGCATTTATACATGTAGTGAAATTCTGCTTTATCCTTTTTGGCGGAACAATTTTGACATGAGCGTATTCTTGTAGCAGCAATGTATCGCTTGAACATTTTTTCATCAAGTACCTCTCGCGCCATTTCTACTGAGATTGCTGCTTTGCAATCACAATTTAGGCACTGAATGTTTACTACAGTTCCATTATCAACATTCAACTGGAAATATGCTTTCAAGCATTCAGTACAGAAGAAATGTTTGCATTCATACATGTAGTGGAATTTTGCTTTATCGTTTTTGGCAGAACATTTTTGACAGGAGCGTATTCTCGCAGCAGCAATGGCACCTACTTCCTCTTTACTTTTACCATTATCTACTTTCTCTTTACTTTTACTACTGTCGTCATCATCAGAATCTGAGTCACCATAACAAGGCTGTCCATGATGCCAAGGTTCGTAGCATTCAGTACAAAATGCATAAAAGCAATTTGCACAGTGGCCAAGTCTCAAGGCTTGATCCTCATCTACAAGGACTGCTACATTACACCTTGGACAGTAAACAACACCACCCATGACATCTAGAGTCTTGCTTAGGAGAAGTCTTTCCCATCGCGCCAGCTTCTCAGCATCAAGAACCATCCGAAGAATATCTGGTGGGATCTTTGTTTTGCAATCATGACCAGGACACAGCAGTTTTAATACATTTCCACCATCAACATGCAACTGGCAATGTGCCTTCAAGCATTCAGTACAGAAGAAGTGCCTGCATTCATCCAGATAGTGAAATTCTGTGCCACCCCTTTCGTCAAAGCAAATTTCACACAAGTGTGTGCTCTGCCGGAAAGCTTGCCTTTGCATCTCGAGGTCATATTCAAAGATTGTTAACAATGCTGTCTCCAACTTTGTATTAAATCCTTCACTTTGTGCAAGATGCTGACTGTTTGTAGCTGTTTCTGCATGTAACTGAGACACAGTTTCACTCTCAGATTCTTTCAGAACCAAGTGTGAACCCAAACACAAATACTCAAATGCATAATTTTGCAACCAATCAGCCCAAGTAAAGACTATTGGCAAGTTAGGAGTCTCTGTCCACAACATCATCAGCTTCTTTAGCAATTCTTGTAGCTGACTTCTAGTGAGCCACAGGCAGGCCAAGGAAAATTCAGGTGGGCATTCTGTGGGGTAGAGTGGGGGAAATGTACAGCTAAGATGTATTGGAGTCAAGTATTGAATATCTGCTTTCACATGCCAGTGTTGCATGGACACGGATCTGGTAAAGCCAGGTTTTGCGAGTCCGGAAAAACTGTCAGGGGAGGTCTTGGGAAGTGGACTGGGCCGTGAGCTGTTCTTTTTTTCTCCCAGGGAACTTGCTTCTAGTCCAATTTTTTGAGCGCTGGTTTGACTTTCTTTGAACGAATTATCACTAATGCTTTCACTTTCTGATTTGTCATCTTTGGAACGACTCCCAAGGTCACTGTTCGAGCCACTTCCACTGGAATTTGTAGCTCTTCCAGGAATAAAAGCCTCAAAGTTGATTTTATCGTGGGGAATGTTGACTTTGACCGTCAAGTTAAAGCAAATGTTAGCATGCCCATCGCCTCCTTCTACGATCTGGAGATCGTCTTCAAAGATGGACTGAAGAACAGTAACTTCTTCTTGTTGTTCTTCGAGAAAAGCATCAGTTAAAACTTCAAAACATTCCGCCATGTTGCCTTGAGTGTGACTTGATTCTTTTACTTGAATTTGCAAGAAAATGTTTGTTCTCTGATGTTAACACGACAGCATCTTCACAATTGCGACTAATAGGAATTAATTTTGCGACAAATATTAAAAATTGCTTCCTGTGGTGCAATCGCCATGTTTTATTTATTCCCGGCAAAGGACGCTGGGACAACAATATGGCGACATTTATGGGAAAATTGGAATCTGGAATTGAACAATCGGAATCCGAAAACCGAAATCCACCAAAGAGTTATGGCAGAGATTTGTGCTTTTATAACAAGCAAGCGATATTTTTTGGACAGTTTGGCCGAGTGAACGGACGCAAGATTTAAAGTCCCGCAGTTTTCTCGTCTCCTGATGTATGTACAATCGGCTGTTGTACTGTGCAGTTATGATTCGGTTGTAGCCAGTTTCAACATTGGCGGCCAGCATAAACACTTTGTAACGGCCGGTCTTAAATATACATCAAACATTTCTCAAACATTTTTTTTTTAACTTTAATTTCACGTCAATATTCTAGCTGTAGATGAACGTCGATTAATAGAGTGAAAGTATTGGGGTTTGTATCATTCTAAGATCATGCTTAGCGCCAATTTCGTCCCTAGAGTCCTCGCGTTTCAGGTCGGCGAGACCCTGAACGCTCACGGGAGCATCCATGGTGCTGACTAAAAGGAACGCGGCCTCTGGGGACGAGATTGGCACAACACAGCTTGTAAACCCCTTCATTTTAGTTTGCAATTTTTTTAAAACGGTGGTCATATCTTCTTAAGGGATTAGTCTGGAGACATGAAAATCTGCACTGTTCAGAATTAGAATATACTAAAATACCAGCTGTGTATAAGATTCAGATTTTACATTTTTTGATGACGTCACGTGCAAATCACTAATATGCTTTATTGTTATTGTAACCTTACTAGGATATATACTCACGATGAACAACAACATCCCTTTTCACATTAACTGCTAAATGTTAATGACGAGATTAATAGATGTCTTTAAAACAGAAGTACGCATTAAGTTCGGACTCCCCATAGATGTACATTTATTCAAAGCTCATAAGCGTTTGCCATAAATTGAAGCAAAGTTTCATGCATTTAATATTATGTATTATGTCTGAGTCAACACGGGACACAAATACAGTTATGGTGTAAAGGTCTAGAATTACACTATACGGCAGGCTTTTTTTTTTTTTTTTTTTTCATCTACACAAATCTCTGTGATTCGTTTTAATTTAAACTATCGCCACTTTGCTATAAAAGAGTGGAAAATAGCCTGCGAGTTTTGATATATTTTTTAAATATTATTTATTTTCTCTTACTTCACGTCGTCGTTATGAGCGACGGTGATATGAAAGCGACATTTTTATTATTATTGATCGATACGAAGGATTGAAAGCTTTACTTTTCCTATTTACCCTCACTATAAAACAAAAATTGCGTCACAGATTAAACAACAAGAAGCTCATTTGGTTAAATAATGGGCAAAGAAAGTCACACGCTCCTTCCAAGCGTTAACATTACGATTGCCAGCATTAAATTAAACGATTTATTCTTGACAGTCGACGCATTCTCTTGACAACCCACGTCAAGCGCGCGCATTGATCTCAAGATAAATGTAATCAGCATTTGGATGTAAGGAACTGCAACAAGCTTTGTTGTTTGGTACGGACGTGACCGCTTGTACTGAAAGGACTGAAAATTTAAACAGGTCAACTGAGTTTTCATTTTTTAAATTAATTGTACTGAGATTCAAGGGAGAGAAATCGGGACAGGTACGAAGAGAATTAAAGTTCTCAGTTTGACGTTAAGACGGGGATAAAAACAGCCGAAAGGTACGTAAACTACAAACCTTAAATAAAGTAACCTTTTTGCTATAAAGCTTTCCCTCACCTCGAATTAGGTAAAAAAAATGCATGAATCTTAGGCAAATTTCAGTTATAATATCACTGTAATCAGAAATCTAATTTCAGTCTGGTATCGATCGATAACTTTTGCCGTCTAGAGTTTCTGATTTACTTACCAGCTATATATCTGATTATTCCAGCTTTTAGTCAACCAGGACGAAGTCGTCTGGTCTATATAAATATATAATAACTTTTATTACATTTATGAAAATTTATGTGGTGCGGAAGTTTTATAAAAGGAAGTTTTATATCTGATTTTTATTTCCCTAAGGAAAATTTTGTTTTGTTGACAAGTACTGCTCTGAGTACTAATACATTTCATTATATTGATTAAAGTGGCCAAAAGCAGACCATAGAGCTAGCTCGAGTTTTGTATAGAATTAATTGAATGTACTGAGTAAACTCTTAAGGGTTTTTAGTTTACTCTTGGTACATGCAAAAATACGCGGGGGTTGTAGTCTTCCAGTGAAAGCTGAAAAAAAAAAGCCCGTTTTGCCAGCTACCTTTTGCGTTTGGTGCATCGCTGTGATGAACTTGATTTGCTAAAAACATCATGAACAAATTAAGAGACCTTACGGAGGCTTAGGGTAGATTGTCTTTCGTATTGAAATGACTTTTGCGGCACCCTTATTAAGTAGACATTTTCCTTAATCATTATTGATGGATTAAATAAAAGTTCTTTATTCTTAAGTTGATAAACTATTTTCTAATCCCTTCTTCAATTTTCACCATATTAATTTCGAACTTTTTTACGCATGCTGGCTGCAAGTGATTGCAATGCCAAGTGATGTGTACAGTCAAACCTGAGTGTATTAAGCGCGGAAACCCTTTTTAATGGCGAACGACAGTAACCAAAGTCCCAAAATTCGTTCCGACAATTACTGCAAATTAAGAGGACGCGGACAACTAAAAGATAACTGAAATGGCCGTTTCAATTTTTTAAGATCTGTATTAAAACGACACTCAACAAGTCTAATATGAATGAAGACAAAATCTTTGTTTTTTCATATTCTCGTCTATTCGATCACTTTGGTCGTCAATGGAAATAAAGATGATTCGAGCTCGGTTGCTCAGAAACAAAAGTTCACACGGCCAGATTATGCTCATGAAACAGTCTTAGACGATTGGCTGAGACTACTCTTGAAGTCTTCTTATCATATATATTGACATGGAGTTTGCCTTTCAGAACGTTTTTTCTTATTAATTTGATAATCGTCGATACGTGATATATAGAACCGACTTTACATAATAATATGTCAGAAACGCACCGTTTAACTTTCTTTAGAATGCCGATCTACGTAGCATCATCAATTTTGACGTATTTTATTTAAGGGAACCTGCATGTATTGAGCGGACAACCTGTATTAATATATTTCCTGAGTGTCCGCTTAAATTGACTTCAGGTGACTCCCAAGATGAGTTATAAAATAAATAAAGCCTAATTTTCTTGTCAGATTTTTTCTAAAAAGAATATGTTAAAGGTAGCGTTAGCATCTCCGATCAAGTGAAAAAGTGACAACTGATAAACCAAAATTGCAAGACAAGAAATGTAAACTCTGTCTTGGTGTTTTTGTTAAAACTCTAGGGAGCCACCTTAAATTAACGATTTATTAACTAGCCAGTCTGTCCAAAAATTTCTCCTGAAAATAAGCTTGATCCGGGCGCCAATATCTATAATTGGAGTAATCTAAACGAGGTGAAATTTTCTCAGAACATAAAGCTTGACGTTCCAGCTAAGCTGGTTCTTTCTGCTTTTACATAACAGTCTGAATTAATCCGATCACGTGACGCGTCATGTATTCAAAATGTATCCAAAATTTCCAACATTTCGTGAATTTCCAACTGATTGCTGGCGGATTCTACTTACAGTCAATCACAAGAGTTGATTTTTTAAAACATTTTCGTACTTATCAAATTCATGCGAGTAACCGCAAACTGACAGTCGTTAAAGATTGCAGATGGCTACTTGGCAACTCGAAAATATAATTATCCTCTCTAGTAATCTTCTACTTTGTTATTTTATCCGACGATAAAATTTGTCTATGTGCCAAATTTTGTTCTCCTGGCATTCTTAATAGCTATTTTTATATAATAAACAATGCTCCTCATGAAACTCATTATCATATTCGGAATGATATGTTTTGCATCAGTTTTCATCCCTGGTGAATAACTGTGTAGCTATATTTTGCTCTTGCCCGGCATTCGATACCGGCGATAAATTCACGTGAACGACCCTCGGTCGTTTGGCGATTTATCGGCTCCTGATCGTTCGAAAACGAAACCGTGGCTGAAAATATATTTTTATCAAAAACTGACTACATTTATTAAGCTACTCTTGAAACTGGCGTGTGTGCGAATTTTTTTCCGAAGGACGCCCGCAACGTTGGGAGTGCCCTTAAAGGAGAGACCATTATTTTCAACTACGAAGTACACTCTATTTATAAGAATGTATATTTTTTTATGCCCAGGCTGGATATTATTATTTTTTGGCCGACTTTAGGCTGATATTGAACTATCAAGTAGCACTGCATCATGGTGTCTGTATCGTGCTACATGCGCATGTATTAAATTGTCATTCATGGACGTCTACAAACTTCCTATAGAATATTATAAAAACGACCAACTGTCATGAATATCTTTTGTACCTTTTGTCCGAATTGCTGATATGTCGATCATGTATGTCTAGTATTAGTTTTTCTCGTTTTGTTAGCTAGTTTTGTTAGAAAAAGGAAACTCCGAATTTACCGGCCATACTTTTCAATGGTATAATAAAGTTCATTTAAAATATTGTGTGATTTTATTGTATTTTATTTTCCATCAACACGCAAAAATGTTCTTAACAAAATCTCAGCCTTGGGTAAAACTTCGCCAAGTTCAGCCACAATATTCTTAAAGGTTCTTATCAAAAAAAGAGTGTATGGTGTATCCTTCCTGACCTCCCGGTACGACGATATTTTCTAAGCGACCACTTTCTCAAAATACTGAGCATTTTCAAACAAAACATTGTAGTTGAAATTTCTCGTATACGTGACAACCTTTCGTAAGCACCCGCGACAACTTTCAATGTCAGCAGGTAGTTTTAATTTTCCCATCATTTGATTTAATTTTTCTCTCTTTTTTTCCACTCGCCTACGGATATTCCGATGTTACTTTAAGCACAGATTGGATAACGTGATACAACAGTACTACAACAACTGGAACGAAACAATTTGTCCCTTGCTTCAAAAATTCTGTATGAATAACATTTTACGCTTATGAATGTTTTATACATTGAAATCATCTCGAGTTTATACGACTCCAAGTTCATTGGACCCCCTGTGGCCTGGCCTCTTGCAAGCGATCACCTCCAACAATCGACTAATTTAGGTTTGACTCAGTGTATTCGAAGTATTCATCGCAAAATGTCGGTGATTTTTTAGCAAACACTTGTAAGATCTTTTGATGATTTAGCGGACGAAAGGACTGATATGGGACCCCGTGAGTGAAGTCGTCTTCTTTATAATAATATAATCGTTTATAATTAATTACCTGTTTTGAACGCTTTTGAGTCATATGCAATTCTTCATGCCGCGTTTTTTATATATCGCTCGGTAATTAAGAACGTGATGTAATAACTTCGCAGCGAGTGACCGTGTCGGCCTTCTTTTACGTGTAAATTAACCGAGCTTCGGCGCTCAGTATAGTAAGACGGCGACTTCTAACTGATATTATCCACTTCAGACTCGGAACGAAGAACAGTATGCGACTGATGCGTGTTTAAATTGCGGTATAGCGTGGTATTACTAACAGGTGTGTTCTTACACTTTGCGACTAATGGCAGACAAATGATATAAGTGCACAGGAAAGATAAAATGAATAATGTACAAAACTAAGGGAAAGTAATGCATAACACTAAAAGTTTTCATTAGAGTTATATCCATTTAGCATTTCGTCCACGGCTCAAGAGAAAAGTGACCTCGAGTGACAGGGTGTGAGCCATCTTGTATACATAAAACTGAATAAACAGCACTACAGGCCAAAAACTCTCAGCTAAGTTCAGCTTTCTTGGGACGGTTATTTTTTAGAATTTTACATGATTTTATCTACAGTTTTGCAACTAGGTTCAACAAAGACTGACCTGCCATCAAAAATGCCCAATGGAGAGTGGAAGGGGCTAATATAAGTTACAAATTTGTGGCGACGCCTGAAGCAGAAAAGGTACCATATTTATCAAGTAGCAAATTCAACATCGCATTCGCTGGCAGCTAGATCAACAGTACCCATTAATTCTAGAAATTAAGCTATTGTTGCTTTGACGTCTCCCACTTCAGTTTCAGCATTCTGATAAGTTAAGTTAATCGAACAAAGCAAACACTCTCGGAGACAGCTTTTCAAGGTAATACGAACATCGGCTCTAATCCAACTTTAGACGGATTAAAAAATCTGATAGTCAGTCATTAACATTTACAGAGTCGAGCAGTCTGTTTTAAAATTGATCAAGTGAATCTCTGAATACTCTTCGCAATCAATGGCTGGCGTTTCTGTACGTAGAGTATAATTTTCTCCAAATAACATAGAAGGTTTGTCAGTGCAACTGAAAAGGTAATATATATTGGGCTGATTTTATTTAATCAGAAAATTTGGCATACAAATTCCAGGTGCATAGAAGACATAAAAATGAATAATTTAACAACAGACATGACTAATGGGAAGTAATGTATGATAGTTTTGATTTGAAAAGCGGTTATAACCATTTAGAATTTCATCCGCAGACTCAACGGTTAGTCCACCTTCGGTGACTTACAATTACTCATCTCAGTGTCATGCATAGAACAATAAACAGCACTGCAGGAAAACATTCAGCTAAATTCAGCTTTCTTTGGATGATTACTTTTGAGCATTTTATTTACGATAGAGCCAACTAAGCTTGTACAACCAGCATATAATAAATAACGCTGCACGAAAGAGATATTATACAAGCTTTCATTTGCCAATGGTCTGACACCCTTATAAGGTTTCATGACAAATTGAAAAGTTCAGTTATATAATTAGTAGAATCCCTAGTGACTCAAAATTTCTGTTTTTTTTTTGGCAGTTAGGGAACATTTTCTTTTGAAAATAATAGTCTAGAAATTTGAAGGTAGATCAGGTGACACTTAAAGGGTATAGCCGGTGATATCTCTGCATAATTTACATGTAATTTTTGTTGCGATACGGCTATTATTATCTCACTAAATATCCTTCCTTCTTCCAAGGAAGGAAACAGGAGACGTCTACGCGCGTAGACTATTATCTCGTGGGGTGGGGGGACAAGGGAAGTCAGAACCTCCCGCTTCCCGTACCTTGTTCTCCCGCTTCCCGTACCTTTTTCTCCCGACTCCCGCCCTTTTACGGGTTGCTATCGTCTCGCCCAGCGTTTAGCATTTCTCTTTCGCTTCCCCCCCCCCCCCCCCACTATCTGATGTGCCATGATGATAAGACAAAATCTCATCCTGTAAACAAGCTTCTTTCTGCGTAATGGCTTAAAAAAACACGCGCTCGCCAATTTCTTTTAACCCAATACTCCCAGGGGGGAACTCTCATAATTATATAAGCTGTATAGTATGTGCCGCTGTGAAGGGTATGGTTTTCAAGCAGTTTAGTCTGGGATAGGGTATAGAAATCAGAGAGTTTTGGTCTAGAATTGATCATTTGCCGCGGGAAACTGATCGGTGGTATTAGAAGAATTATGTCTAGAATAGGAATTGAAACTCGGAAGAGAAAGATCCTTTGCAATTTCCATTGTTGACAGATGGTTTTCCATTAAAAACACTAATAGTGATACAATTCTAAAAGTACCAAGTCTGGGATAGGGTAGGAATTTTCGGTGTCTAGTCTAGTATAGGGTTGCAAAATCAGCTGAACATGATCTGGTATAGGGTAAGGGTTTCAGAGTCCCAGCGGCACACCCCCACCCAAAAACATGCAGAATACCCCCCGGACATTAACATGGTCTGGTATAGGGTAACTGGTTTCAGAGTCCCAGCGGCACACCCCCACCCAAAAACATACAGAATACCCCCCGGACATTAACATGGTCTGGTATAGGGTAAGGATTTCAGAGTCCCAGCAGCACACCCCCACCCAAAAACATACAGAATACCCCCCGGACATTAACATGGTCTGGTATAGGGTAAGGATTTCAGAGTCCCAGCGGCACACCCCTACCGAAAAATGCACAGAATACCCCCCGGACATTAACATGGTCTGGTATAGGGTAAGGGTTTCAGAGTCCCAGCAGCACACCCCCACCCAAAAACGTACAGAATACCCCCCGGACATTAACATGGTCTGGTATAGGGTAAGGGTTTCAGAGTCCCAGCGGCACACCCCCACCCAAAAACGCACAGAATACCCCCCCGGACATTAACATGGTCTGGTATAGGGTAAGGGTTTCAGAGTCCCAGCGGCACACCCCCACCCAAAAACGCACAGAATACCCCCCCGGACATTAACATGATATGGTATAGGGTAAGGGTTTCAGAGTCCCAGCGGCACACCCCCACCCAAAAATATACAGAGTCCCCCCCGGGACCCAATACCCTCAAAAAAGAGCCTGTTAATGGCCTAGACAAATGTCTGGCGTGTCAGGAAAACACTCAGCTAAATTAAGCTTTCTTTGTACGGTTATTTTTTAGAATTTATCTACAGATTCAAAAGATAGAACCACCTTAGCTTGTACCTGAACATAATAAACAACACCGCAAGAAAGATCTACTCTGCAGTAAAAATCTCCGCAGATTTCTTTCCTGACTGCCTGATCATCTCCCCAAGATTTCTAGGTTTTTTGGCAGGTAGCCGAGGATTTTCTTTTGACAATAAGACAAATGTCTGACTCATCAGCTATGTGCCATTAGTCTTCAATTAAGATTCGGAATCAATAAGCTGCTATTTTTGTCACTGACGCAAAAATAAGAGCTTTACCAATGTGACTAATTATAACCAATTTTAGTTTTGTTTATATCCACGACAAGTAAGAGGATTGTGTACGTTACCAAAAACGTTTCGAATTTTTATTCCGCTTAAGATGTGAGTTAGTTGTTGCAATAAGTCAAATTAGTCAACTCCGGCTTCTCATTTCATTTTGAAGAAATTAAAGTATTGAAAATTCAACGTACGTTGATCGAATGGGTCGGCTTTTTCCCCTTCACTTACGAAATGTTACAAAGACTGAGTTTAAAATTCTAAACGAGATGAAATTTTCGCAGAACATAAAACTTGACGTCCTAGCTAAGCTAGTTCTTCCTGTCTTTAATTAAATGAACAGTCTGAATTAATCCGATCACGTGAAGGGTTATGTAACCAAAACTTAAACATTTCAAGAAATTCCAAATTGCTGGCGAAGTTTACTTACAGGTAATCGCAAGAGTTGATTTATGAAAACATTATCTGATTGTCGTTTGACAATTATAGTCCAGGGTCCGGTTGTTCGAAAGCCGGTTAACGCTAACCCAGGATTAAAACTTAAATTCAATTTCTCTTGTTGGAAGTGTTTTCAAAAGCTATTTATAAGTTACATGCAAAGACAAGTCAAAGACGAAACTAAAGGGCAAAAATACTTTGCCGGAATCAAAATTGATGCTAACCCTGGGTTAGCTTAACCGCACTTTGAACAAGCCGGCCCAGAAAATTACAGGTAGATGACACCTCGTGTGTATAGAAAGGTGTATATGTCCGCGTATTATTTTTTTCGGTGGACGCCGCTTCTATTTACATCCTTCTCTCGTCCAAGGAAAGAAAAAGGAGACGCCTGCGTGCGCGCAGACTATTATGCCATGATAATAAGACAAATGTCTGATGCATCAGCTATGCGCCTTTATTGTTTAATTTAGATTCGGGATCAATAAGCTGCTATTTTTTTCCCTGACTCATAAATAAGAGCTTTAATTTACCAACCAAGTTTAACCCTTTCACTCCCAGAGTCAATTATGGAATGAAGTTCTAACTTTTGAGTCTGTGGACGAAATCCTGTGGTGTGGCCATTCAAATGAAACCTCTGCAGCAGTACTTTTGCATGGTACCATTTGTTTTATAATATTTTACAAAATGAAATTTGGGGTTTTTCTTGAATTTTTTTTCGTTAGATTTTCCGAAGGATGCCAGTAGCTAACTTACAAAGAAAATGTTTAACAAAAGCTGTCTTGAGTACATCAAAACAGCAGTGAGGTAAACATGAAAACTAAGCGGTTTTCTTCCCACTGGAAAGCAGTGGTGGATCTAGGGAAGGGACCCGGATGCTTGAGGACCCGGGGACCCATGTGACCCAGGACCCTCTCCCTCTTATCTAGCCCCCCCCCCCCCCCCCCCCCCCCACCAAAAAAAACACAAAGGGCCGAAAAAATTTCAGTCTGTGACATATTCACTCCCCCCTCCCCCCTCCCCCCCTCCCCCCTCCCCCCCTCCCCCCTCCCCCCTCCCCCCTCCCCTCCCCTCCCCTCCCCCCCCTCCCCCTCCCCTCCCCTCCCCTCCCCCCCCTCCCCCTCCCCTCCCCTCCCCTCCCCCCCCTCCCCCTCCCCTCCCCCGCTCCCCCTCCCCTCCCTTCCCCCCCTCCACTCCTACAACGGAGTCTGGAAAGTACTGCTAAATAGCTTTCATTCGAATTATCACATTTCCGGCGCTTAGAATCATATTCAAATGTGTCTCACAGCTCATCAGGCAAGTTGGTTATTTCACATTTAGCAGGAAATTTGAGGCTTATTATTTCCATCGGAAATTGGTGAGAGCGATCGTGGAAAGAGAAAAGCCCGCAGGGTATAACTTTTCATTGAACTTTTTCAATCTGCGCGCGCATGGACAATCACAGAAAGGATTGAGAACTTTTTTCATTTTAAAATGACCTATCATATGTTACAAGCAAACATTATACATGGCGATACATGGCTTGATATTTACCCGAAAACGCGAAAATCTTACGCTGTTTGTCGCGCGTTCAGCTCCTTTACAAAATACGTTTCGAATTTTTATCATCCGCTTAAGATGTAATTAGTTGTTGCGATATTAGGGTCAAATTTAGTAATTTACATTTACCTCGGCTTTTCATTTCATTTGAGGTAATTAAAATAGTGAAAATTAAACGGATGTTGATTGAAAGAGTCGGCTTTTTCGCTTCACTTATCAAAAGTTACAAATAAACGCCAAAATTACTTTTCCTTTTCCCAGTTTTTTGACATACACGTCTAACGTCAGTAGCCTCATTTGCTTCAGAGAGACGTTTATTTAATGAAACTACGAATGAAGATAACGAAAATTTGAAGAGGAAAGTAAGATCAAACAACTTGATCTAATAAAAGTGAATCGTACAAAAAAAACTGATGAAATCGGATCAGTTTGCCGAATGAAAATATCTAGTGGTATTCACTAAGTCCAGGAAATACATCTCGTAACTAAGAAGATTTTCATTTAATCGTTTCTTTTTTTCTTGTCGAAAGCATAATTACGTTACAATACTTTTCATGACATAATAAGCGCCTTTATTCATTTACGAAATGAATCACCTGCCATCTTATGTATCGTTTATTTACAGAGCCAGCATGCAGACGGTTTACATGCACACTGTCAATGATTGACGAAGATTGCTGAGAACAAATGTTGAAAGAACATGGTCGTTGATATTGCAGATGTCCTTGTCATCGATAACGCTGTTCAACTTTGCGAAGACAGTACGCATGGAAAAGCAATGAATTAGTAATTTAAGCTCTCCTGTCGACCTCGCGCTCTGTTTGATACGGAAAGGATCGAAAAGGAGCAAGTAGGGAGTATAAACCTGAATAAACAACTGGCACTGTGACTTCACCCAAAACGAGGAACTGACAGCACAACGCAAGGAAATTTGCATCCAGTGGTTTCTTCATTAGCTCTGGGTGATAATTTGTACACTGACTGCAACTCTGCTATCATCTATTTCTCTTTGGCGCGCAATTTTGACTTAATATGTAAGGTGATTGAAAGATTGCTGTAGACGCCAAAACATTTCAACTAAAACTTAAAAGTGCTTGGTATAATCAATATATAAGAGCCGGAAGAAAAAAACAGAAGTACCTCTGTAAATCCTGAGATTTTGAAAAAGAGTGTAAGGGTGTTAAGGATCCTAGAGGAAGACTGGCTAATTAAGCTGAGGAGATTTAGTAACGCAATAGACCTCAAAGGGTGATGTACGCTAAACAAAACAGAATTATCGAGTACTGATGTGAATATGTTTTGACTGGCCTTTGAAAAGCAGCGATATTGTATTACTGAGCAAGAACGACGCGCAATATCTCCAGCAGTGAAAACGCCAGGCAATTAATTATCAAGAACTGAAGAAGCAAGAGGAAGCTTTCAGATCCGTATAAACTCTACATATAAAACGTAAATAGTTAAAACGGCACCAACTGCAATGTTTTTCGAGGGCTACTGGTTTCACACAAACCTAACGAGCATGTTATTTTACGTCTTCATTTCGCTGTTTACAATCTTTGGAAATGTCATGGTTTGCGCGGCATTCATCAGAGACCCATATCGCCAGCTGAGAACGCTGCAGAATTATTACATTATTAGCTTGGGAATTTCCGATCTTTTAATGGGCCTCGCTGCCGAAACCCTGCTTATTGGCACCTACTGGAACGGTAGCGAAGCGGTTTTCCGCGCTCACTATCTCTTCGCTATAATTTCAGGCGTTTCGTCGCTGTTAAACATGGCCGCACTCTCTATTCATCGTTACTTTGCCGTCAGGATGCCGCTTAATTTCCAAGAAGTTATGACGCGCCGACGAATCCTGGTTTCCATAGCAATATTATGGATTTACGCGCTTCACTTTCCCGTGTTACCAATGGCTGGCTTTGTAGACTCAAGATATCAGATTTATCTGTACGCCTTAGGCTGCTTTTTACCAAGTGTTGTTATCTTTATGGCTTATGGCGGAATTTACAAATCAATTCGCGATCACACAAAAACGCTAATGAACGGGCCCGCGATGGGAAATAGAGTACTGAAGAACGCTATTGCGAGAGAAAAATCTACAACAAAGACAATGTTAATAGTACTGGTTGTGTTCTTCTCCTTTTGGTTTCCATTTTTGCTCGTGGATTTGATTATGGTCCAGTGTATAAATTGCAGAACGTTTCCTTTTCACGTTGCTCGTGACGTCACTCTTACGTTAACTTACTTCAGCTCTTGCGTGAACCCGTTGCTCTACGCATGGCGTGTAACGCAATTCCGCAGGGCATTTGTTCGGTTACTCGGGCTACGAAAGATTGTGTTGAAGCGAAGCAATATGGTTCGTCCATTACCTACACTACGTTCCCGCACTGATCATGACGATGATAAAACTATTGTTACTCAATAGAGTGGTTTGGTTTTGCTACGCTTTGTGATTGGCTGAAAAAATCTAGTGCCAACTTCTCAACCAATGAAAACCAACCGTGACGCGTTTTCCCGCGCTTGGCGCCGACTACATGATGTGTATTTACTTCGAGTTCTGACTGGTTCATTGGATTGTCTGCGACTGTTGTGATTGGCCAGAGTGATTACTTTGGTTTTGGTCAGTTACGACACTCAACTGAAAACGGCTCTGAACTTATTTGACACTGATTTCCGTTAAACCTTATCACACGCGCACGGCTTTTCTTTTGGCCAAAAACTATGTCGGGTAACTGAAGCCTAAACTGGGGTACTTTTACTTACACGGAGAAATCAGAAAATTAAATGGTTTACTCGTTATTCCGTTCAGAAATCATTAGAAATTAATACCTGCATGCCGGTTGAGACGATGCATTTTTCTGCTCTTTTTTTAGTCTTTCCAGCTCAGATTTGACAAGCTATATTTTGGGCTGATGGTTAAAGGGGCTCTGTTACCATTTTTAGTGTTACTTTTAAAGCCAAAATACATCTTTATATCAGTGAAAACCCAAAAATAAAGGTTCACTTTTGTTTAAAATTATTCTACTAGTGCTCTAAGAGTAAAAATAAGTGTCTTGGGCTGTAGATGGCCAGGATGGAAATGGATTGCAACTTGAAAAAAATGGGCTAATTTTTCAAGTTTATCGTTTCTCTCTTGGAAAACTCGCTAAAACTCTGACTATGGTTTATCGGTTTTATTCGACAATTCACTTGATATCGTCTTCTTAGTGTTCTATAAGCATTTCTTTTACGACAAAGGTACTTAGGCTAATTAGAGCAGTTTTCAATTGAGTGTCGTAAAACCAAAACCAAAGTAATTACTCTGACCAATCACAGCAGTCGTAAACAATCCAATGAACCAATCAGAGCTCGAAGCAATTACATGTCGGCGGCGCCAACTGAAGCGCGGGAAAACGCGTGCGAGCAAGTCACGATTGGTTTTTGTTTTCTAGTTCTGATTGGTCGAAAAAGTGGCGCGAGATTTTTTAGCCAATCACAAAGCGTAGCAATGCAAAACCAAAGCAATTGTGTAATTACTTTTTACACTCAATTGAAAACTGCTTTAAATTTGGGGCAGTTTTGACCCAAAAACCTCAAAATCACCGCGACATAGCTCCTTTAAGTTAGATCATTAAATGTTTATGCATGAAATTTCCAACCGGAACAGTTGTTTGTGTAAATGGTGAGCACACGATAAGACACAATGGTACTCTGGGAAAAACATTGAAAAGCTTGTTGATATTCCTTTTATTGATATTCAAAATTGTTTCTTCATATGAATAGTATTTAAAGCACGTTTAAGGCGGGACTTAACCTATTAAACGCCATTTTTCCACCACTTGACACGGCTTTAATGGAAATATCTCGTTCACGTTTCAAGCAATCCAAAAACTCTATGCTCATCCCGTGAATCTATGTTGTGGGGTGTTTTGTGAATTTTTGGGTGATTTTTGGGTATGTATGGGAGGAGATAGTTTTTCTAGAAGGATTGGTAAAATAAAAAATATATTGCCGGGAAGATTTAGTGAAATTTTAAAATTAGAATTTTGTAGTTAATAATTAATAGACGGACACCAAATTAGTCCACTAGCAACCTGGGTTGCTCTTGCATGGGTATCAACTGTCTGTTGGTGTTCCAAAAATCATTTTCTTTCTTCTATCCCTTCTTAAAACCCCTTCAAATTTCATTCAAATATAGGTTGAGTCCGCCTTAAGGCGTCCCGTTACTGTGAGTATAATGGGCAATTTATCATAGATATTAAAACAAGGTATTTATCCGCTTGACAGAAAAAGCAGCTACTGGGTCACATCAATCATGACTCAATATTTATCCGACAACGTTTCTTCAATTATAGGTAACTACAAATATACAATACCAGTATCATAATCCATTTGAATGTAAAGCTTTTGATCTGTGCATTTCATACATTACGTCAACTGTTTAGTTAATTAAAACGGCAATTGTAAATTGCGAAGCCTGCATGTCAAACGCTATCATGATTTTAATATGGGATGTTAATTATTACCGTCCTGATAATCTGGGTTCCCAGATTTCGCGTTACCCTTGTGCAACGGCCGTTCCGCTGAATAAGGGTAACGCGGACTCGGGGAACGAGATCGGGGGAACTCGTTATGAATGTGTCAGCCGGTAATGTCATCAGAAATTTTAAGAAGGTACCAGAATACCGTGTGGCACTAAATTTTTGCGGGTTTTTGTTTTCATAATCCGTAAAAATAAAAAGTTCCCGCAAAAAAATAACGCAAAACATTTCTCCGCAAAAATTTACCTTTTAAATGTAACGTACAATCGTGTTGGTGCCCATTACTTAAAATATCGCTCAGAAACAAAATACAGTGAAATTTGAAACAAACGTTTCCGAGACAGCTAATAAAACGATGAAATTACAGTCGTTACGCTAAAAGTATTTACATAGCTGCTAAAAGCTTTAAAGAAAAGGATCGTATAAAGGTTCTCCATAATTGTGATAGAGTGAAACTGAGTAAAGTATTTTACATCTGCATGTTGTTTCACCTGCATGTGCGCGTTAAACAAAATAAAAAATTAAAAAAAAAACGAAAATGTTGTAATTGCAACCGAAAGCGACTTCCTGCAAATCGCAAAAATTCATTCCCAGCAAGAAAAAAAACCCAGACTTTTCCTGAATCGCAAAAATTAGTTCCCACTGAAACATGCACAAAAAATCACATATCTGCAAAATAAAACTCCGGCAAAAATTTATGTTATGGTCTTAGCCTCCGAATTAATTACCCTTAGAAGAGGTTAGAAATTACAAAAAAACTGAATACCTTATCCTGCAATAACTGAATAAGAAACATGAAAGGCTGATCGTATAGTAAATGAATATATTTTTTTAACCGATTAATTTCGAACAGCATAAATAAATAAATAAATAAATAAATAACTATATTTAGAGAGGAAAGCCACATCAGCCGCAGCTGATTTTCATGCAGGTCCTCTTTCCAGATCGAATTGGAATTTAGAATGTTGGTTTTTGAGGAGAGGGGAAAACCGGAGTGCCTGGAGAAAAACCTCTCGGAGCAAGGAGAGAACCAACAACAAACTCAACCCACATATGACGCCGGGACCGAGGATCGAACACGGGCCACATTGGTGGGAGGCGAGTGCTCTCACCACTACACCACCCCTGCTCCCCATAAACACGGCCGTTCTTCATCAGGATATAACCGTATAACCGTCAGTGTATACCCTGATGAAGAACGGCCGTGCTGTTCGAAATTGATCGGTTAAAAACTATATATTCCTTTACTACCGGTACGATCAGCCTTTCATTTCATTTGTTTCTAATTTCGCTGATCAGAGCCTTCCCAGGGATCCAGTATTTTGAATTTATCGAGTGGTCCTTTCATCTACAATTTAATAAAAATAATTTTGTACTGAAAATACCGTTTTATTTATGTTTGTTTTCCAGTCAACCAAACGGATAAATTATATTAAAGAGAGACGTTGCGTTAAAACGGTTAGAATAAGCGAAATTATCATTGGCCGAGAGCCCACCACGTGACCTGCAAATAGCCAGTCAGCACCGTGAGTCGAATAATTCTGCCCATGCGCACAACGGTGCAAAGTTGCACTGGGTGTTTAAGGGGGAATATACAGGTAAATGCCATTTTCCCGCACTTAGACAGGTTTGATGGAATTATTTCGTTGCCGTTTCAAGCAATTTAACGCCATCTTAGAAGTATAGGTGTTTTTTGGTGCATGTGAAATTGAAAAAAAAAAATAAATAAGAAAAATCAAATGAAAATTTAATGAAGGCTTAAAATTAGAATATGAAGTTAATAGTTAGTAGATAGACAGTTATATTAACTACAAGCACTGTGGACCGTTTTCAAAATGAACATTTTGATTTCAAAAAAATGATATGCCAAATGTTGCTATGGTAACTCCGATCACCATAAAACTCACTTTAATTGAAACTTCAATCTAAATCTTGCAAAAAGGGTAACACTCGATTTCGAATTCCTGGTTTGTTTACTGTATTGTTGTATTTTGTGTTCAAACTGGGACGGTATTTGCCAATGGAAAATACGATCAAGCCACCTTAACTGGATTTCCACTGTCGCGAAATTTTTATGTGCGTTTTACGTGCGTTAATAAAATTAATATACTTTGGGAGAGACGATGTATGAACAGCTTGCGCAAAAGTAAAAAAGTTGAGCACGGTTCAACAGTTTTACGTTTACATAAGCTGTTCATATATCGTCTCTAATTGTATTTAATTTACGCACGTAAAAAATTCGCGGCAGTGGAAATCCGAATTTAAGCGGGTGTCCGACAAAATTATTATCTCAGGCAATTTAAGGCATAGCTGTAAGACCCTGAAGAAGAAAGGCTGTCGGCCTTTCGAAATATTGGATTCAAATACATTTTCCGTACCGTTTAATCAGCCTTGCTTTTGTGTCATACTGTTTCATTTTTACGCTGATTAGAACCTTTACTCTATACAGGATCCGGTGCTTCTATTTTGTTACGGTGGTCCTTGCAAACACAGGCATGACTAACAACTAACTGTACGCTTAGGTTGCCGATGGGAAATAGAGACTTGTGACAAACAAACCGTTGTCGCAACCACAGATTTTCATTTCGCAAACTACCCATATCGATTTTCCCATTTTTGATTTCGGTGCTAGCTATATTGGCATGCATTGTGGTTTCTTTGGCTCACCTTTGTTGCAAGATAAATGCTTATCGGCTAAAGTTTGTTATCGCTTTGAAAGTGCCAGGATCGTTAAATTTCTCAGGCCGTGATTTAGGGCCTGTTTACATGGAGGGAGGGTAACCCTCCTAGCAGGGTTACCCTTCTAGAAGGGTCAAAAGATAGCCCTCCTTTACATGTGTAGGGTTATCCCTAGGGCTATCTCTGCCAACAAAGCCGCTGAAACCTGAAGCCATCGATAGATTAGCCTCGAAGTCGACGCCGTTGAATTCGCACTTCGTCTTGTACTCTTTGATATATTGAGAAGCAGTTCAACGGCTTCGGGCGTCCATGCCCATTTTTTCGCCTTTTTCTACGAAGAGTCTGGACGATTGGCCGCTTTTCTTTTCCTGTTTGATTTATTGCGTGACTGATCATGATCAAGTACGGCTCCGTCTGTCGAACCTTCGTTTGTTCAAGACTTTTGCCTATTAATTGGACACCAATATGAAAATGTTCTATTTCAGCCGCCAAACTGTTGCTGTATCGAACCGGTTTGGATTCGCCGCTCTTGCAAGCATAGTTCTCCGAAATAATTCTCCAGGTTTATAACCGCGCAAAGCCATGTTTATAGTTAGGGGTGATGTGACAGTAATCTGATCGCCCTAAACTTGACCCTCCTAGGAGGGTAACCCTACCTCGAGCTTTACAATAGCTTAAATAAACAAAAAGTTGACCCTTCTAGAAGGGTAACCCTTGCAAGCAGATAGGGTTACCCTCCTCCTAGGGTAACCCTACCTCGCATGTAAACGAAACTGGGAAAAACAATAGATGAGGGTAACCCTCCTAGAAGGGTAACCCTTCTAGGAGGGTTACCCTCCCTCCATGTAAACAGGCCCTTGATGTCTACATTGCAGTCTGCGGCGTGCAAGACTTGAGAGAAAGTGTTTCCGGCATAACGGATATAGGCGTCTTTGATCCGACTCTCAAAAAGCCCGGCGTAGTCTATAATTCCACTGCAGTAAAATCATGAATTCTTGCAATAATTTTTAGCTCCTAAGTTAGTTCTGTAGTTGAGTAGTGTGTCTCAGTGGAGCCAGGATAAATCTCCGTTGCTTTGTAATAGCGTTTGATTTGGCATCCAACAGATAACCTGTAGCATACCGTGTACGAGGAAATTTTTGCGGGAGGGAAATTTTGCGGATTGCCGACTGAATTTGTTTTGCGGATCGAGACAGCTAAAATTTCTGCTAGGAGGAAATGTTTGCGAATTTCTGGTCAAGTATAAATAAAATTCAAGGCAGTATCGGTATTTTAAAAATTGTAATTTACTTCCTGACCGGAGGTTTCTATATAGTTACCATAGTTACGGTTGCTGTTCTAGCGCCGACATAAACATAAACAACGAGAAAACCTGAGTGAATTATTGTACGTTCTTGTAAAAACATATTAGTCGATTATGCTACTGAACAGTCTCTGGTTCTTTTGAGGACGTGTCTAGTTGAATCGGGAATACAGATGACTGTTGTGCCGGTCGCCTCGGAGTTATGAGAGCAATATGTTCACTGTAAAACAAGATTTACTAATTTTTCTGCGGGAGTATATTTCTGCGGAGGAAAATTTTGCGGGAGTTTTTTTCTGCGGGCGATTTTTTTTTCGGATCGAAGGAAATCCGCAAAATCCGCAAAAATTAACTCCCGCAAAATTAAATTCCTACACGGTAGTTGCTGTTTTGTAAATTTCACGGATGCTAGTAAAGACCAGTAAATTCTTAAGTCCTTTCCTTAAGCAAGGAATGAACACAATTTAATGATTGGGGTGTCAGTTCTTTGGCGAACCTCGTCAGTTGCTACCATGTTAAGGTCTCGTAGAATGATATGAAACCATTCAGTTTAAATGAAATGTCTGTCGCTTTTGTATTCCTGGGGAGGATCGAATATTTTGTTTTCTCATTGGCTCATGTAATTGCGCCAATAGGATTGTTGTTCTTTCGATCCGACGTTGTATTGTGTTTCTTCAGAAAGCTTTTTTGTGATTTCTGTGTATGTACAGTACTGTTTGACACAAAGGATAGCTCTTGTAGAGTTATACAGAGGTGGTCTCGCAAATGCCTCAATAAATAAGACATTATGTATCTTGTACACCAAGAGTGTGATTCTCGTGTAGTAGTATTGTGCCACTTGGTTCAGATGTAATCTCGTGCGTCGCAGCGGGACGGAGCACTGTCAGAAAAATCATAGATAGTGGTATAAAGGTAGTTGTCAGATTTGGCGTACTCGTACTCGGCCGCGTTTCCGCTGCGACGCACGAGATTACATCTGAACCCATGTGGCACAACACTACTACACGAGGATCACACTGCAACCACAATGCATGCCAATAGAGCTAGCACCAAATAACGGCATAAAGAAATAAAATAATTCTAACGGCTCTGGACGGCATGAACCCTCCTATCAATCTGAGAGATAATCCGCCGAGATCAAAAGGTTTATATCACCGAAGAGAACAAATTATTTACTGTGATCTAAAGGCACAATCCTCTCTAAAGTCTTACTGGGAAAGCTTTATACTTTAGGCTTTTAAAATACGTTTTTGCGACGAGTGGGTGTCGTGTTTTGCCTGTTTTTTTTTTTACACCACTAAATTGACGCCATGTTTTTACACAAAAAGTCGGACCTAGATCCCTGTGGATCCTTGATCACGTGATTAAGTAGGACAAGGAACGCCTGACGAAAAGTGTTTCGCAAGTCATTGAGCGTTCGCAAGTCATCATGGAGTGTTCGCAAATCATGGAGTGTTGTGTGACATTATTTCGGCTTTACAAATATGAAACGAGAGAAGTAGCGGGTTTAAAAGTCGGCATGAGCCTACAAACTTGTTTCATAAGTAATCTTACAAAGAACGATGTGTTTTTAAAAGTAGTAATACATAAAAAACTTTTATTTAGAAAGTCAAAAGGCAGAAGTTACACACTATCTAATTTTGACCCTGAAAACGCGCCATAATGGAGAGGCCTTTCATTTTTAGGAAAAATTCAAATCGTGCCGGAAAACATTCGCGGTCCTCAAACTTACGTATAGAGCATCTGCCATACCGATTTCCAAGAAATTAACTAAAGAGGCCAATTCTATCTTTTTGCGTCGACGAAGGAGACGCTTCCTAATCTTGTCGGGTAGGCGGAACGAATCGAGAAAAGTGTCGGTACCAAATCTGCGCCATCTTGAAACGTCACAATAGTATCCAGCATTCCCACCCAGCGCGTGAAAATCAGGCATCATCCTGGGGAGCTGGGGTTCCGAAATGTCACCTTGTTTCCAAGTTTCGGATATTTTCCCGATTTTGGAATCGTACGGCTCAATATTTCAATGCCTACTAAAAGTACGCAGTCGAAAAATTGGACGAAGGTTCCTTGGAATCAAGCAAGAAGTTATCGGATTTTACTCGCTACCGTTCTGGTATGTTTTGAATGTTCTATCTTGATTTTGCTGTGGTTCTCTGCCTGATTTGGGAAGCTTTCACCTAAATACCGACGTCGTTCTTCGCGATGTTCTACGGTACGGTGCAATTCGTTGTATGTCTTGTAGCAATAATTCACTGACCGGCCGCGCCAGGCGAACGCAGATTAACTTTACATTGTTCGAAATTGCGCCTGTATCGGGCGCATTTGCGACTAAAGATTTCGCAGTTTTGTGACTACAATTTGTCTAGCTAATAAAGGAATTATATTCAACAGTCTTGTGTCTTACTTGCAACTGGTAGTTGTAATTTTATCCGAAAAATCCTGCGAAATTCACGTTGAATGTTGTGTGACTTAAGAAGTTTATCACGGGAGCACTTTTTCAGGCTTTCTCAGAAATTTCTAATTTCCGGTTCCGGTATTAGTACATGTACTGAGGAGTATGATTTCAGAATCGGAGAAATAACCGAAATGAAATCAAGACAAATATACTATTTATATGTCGGAAAAATCTGAGACCTTTCGGAGTACACAGCACGGAAGGATTTTGCCCGATCCCACGGCGATAGCGTGAATTTGTTTGATGTCGGCCCGACGTGTTTGCCTGCGTGACATATCTCGCGACATAGCCCTTTTAAGCAGTGGCTGAATTAATTCATGAAACCGAGGTACTTAGGTCAAGACGAGGTGCCACAGGATAAGGAGACGCACTATAATCTATGATTACTACTAGTACTATTATTAGGCGAGTAGCACACTAATCTTTGGTTTGCCTGTGGTTGCTTGGGTTCCCTGCGCCTTATGTTGTGCGGCAGTGTCGATGTTTGTTTGTCACGATGATTTTGAGCAAGCGTACGTCCAGCGGTGTCATGATAACTTAGATGCGCCTGGCTCTGAATGCGTCTTTCGCCGGGTTAAGCCTAAAGAATACCGTTCAGAAGGACGTCGGACACCTTATTGAAACTTATATAACGGAGTAACTGGTTAGCTTTCAGTTGATGTTATGGGTAGCAGTTTATATAGTTAAATTTAGGCCTGAACAACCCGAGAAGCTAGGTGGTACAGTGGTATAGTAGTACGGTAGGCTATCTAAGCCTAAGCCTAAGCCTAGCTGAGATCACAGGTTCAATCCTGAGTGGGGGATTTTAGATTTTCTTTTTTACACTTAAAAATTTATTGAAAATAAAATTCTAAGTGTCGACATTACGTTATATAAGTCTTAATAAGGTGTCCGACGTCCTTCTGAACGGTATTCTTTAGGCACAACCCTTTCGCCGTCCATAGCACGTGCTCGCTTCTATTCTTCGATTTCAAAGTAAGTGTTACTATTTGCAAATGTACTCACGGGGAAGGCAATGTTCTTTTATGAGTTTTTCAGCGTTATTACGTGCTCAGAGTTTGCCGATTGAACAATGGATCACAAAGAGCATTCATCAAGGTCACGAACGATTTAGTGACATTTCACGGGGAAGGCAATGTTCTTTTATGAGTTTTTTAGCGTTGTTACGTGCTCAGTCGGTTTGCCGATTGAACAATGGATCACAAAGAACTACTTATAATGGTATATAATTCGAAAATGATGGTATGATAATTGACCCAATAAATAAATTTATGAAATTATCAAAATCTGTATGTACATTTACTGTTTCCGTTATGTTTTACTGCCCAGCATCTGCTCGCAGCATTATCATTACAATCTGTAACCTCTAGTTACTAGGGAAATATTATATTTACACCACAGGCAGACCACCCTCTGTTTGTGTTGTGTAATTGCTAAATGGAACTTAAAGACTTTATATTCACACGACACGATCGAAATTTTAGTGGAGATATTGAAGTCGCCTTTTACCTTAATGTTGAAATAAAGTTTCAAGGAAATGTTGATTGAGTCACCCGCGTTGTTTTTTTGCCACTTCGAGCCGTAGAAACCCTTCTCTGGCGAGTTTACTCACCGGCCGAAGGCTGGTACTAAAAGAGGAGACTTTTAGAAGAGGAGACTTTTAGAAGAGGAGACTTTTAGTACACAGTAAACTCGCCAGGGAAGGGTTTCTACGGCTCGGAGTGGCAAAAAAACACCGCGGGTGACTTAATCAACATTTCCATGAAACTTTATTTCAACATAAAGGTAAAAGGCGACTTTAATATCTCCACTAAAATTTCAAGCGATTGTGTCGTGTGAATATTAAGTCTAAAGTTCCATATAGCAGTACACAACACAAACAGAGGGTGGTCTGCCTGTGTTTACACTAAGAAGTGTCAAAAAAGCTTACCCACTCTTCAGGGTTTTATCGCTAGATCAAAAACAATTGATAGTATTGAACTCTTTTATTGCAAGGAAGAAAGGTGAGCTTTTAAAACACTTCCAGAAATAGGAAAAACTTCTTAATACACTGACTAAGGTATAAGTGACAAGGTGGCTAAGTAAAATATCAGTCCCTATATCCCTATATCGCTACATATATGTGTGTGTCCCCGGGGTGTGTGTACATATATGTCCTTGTGTTTCTTGTTATATTGTTATCAAGTATTGTATTCTTTATTCTTTACTTTTGTACTATTGAAATTATCAATAAAAACTATTAAATAATAAACAAGTGCAGATTTCGCATTTCCTTTCGTTCGCAAAGTACAGTAAACCCCATTAAAATTACTTCCTGAGTCAGAATCTAGCCTGCGTGGCTCGCGGGCGCCGGAAAGGGGATACCACAGTCTGTATGTCTAAGTTTGCGACGGTTAAAAGAGTAACAATTCAGTAAAATCCAAAAAACTACTGTTATATACACCCGCTACAAATCCAAGAAGAGTAAGTAGTTGAAAGACTAAAATAAAGGACGGCAAACGAGTTAGTAGGCGCGCAGGCCGACCATCGTATTATTACAGGACATCTTTTCTTACAGGCCAGCGACGAGGCCGTGGCATAATACTTGAATCTCAGAAAAGAATGACTTGAGAGTTCTTCAAGTGCTTCCTAATAATAATTCATTTCTTCCATAAAATCGTACGTGCAGGTAAACCGAGCAAATAAATACTTGCGCAATCGAATATTTGCGAAGATGTTTTCCTTCAAAACAATCTTTGCGCGCCGAAGTTAAGAGTTTCCATTTGCATTGTAGTGACGTAAGAGCCACTTGTTTCTCGTCCAATCAGCGAAACATCCAGAATTCGGACGTTCGACACAATGCCAATTCCTGACTGATAATGTGACTGCTACTCAGGTAAATTCCACATCAAACGTCCGATGCCCGTGACTCGCAGAAAAGCTCTCCTATAGGCCTTTATTCGCCACGCATAGATCACGGGATTTATCCCGCTACTGAAGTAAACCAGCGAGAGGAAGATGTCCCGCGCGAGGTGAAATTCATCGGTTCTGCACTTTGCGCATTGAACCATAACAAAGTCATTGATGAGAAAGGGTATCCATAAGATCAAAAACACCACAAGAACCAGTAAAACTGTTCGCGTCGCTGCCTTCTCATTACGAATTGCGTTTCTTATAGGCAAACTTCTTTCTGACCCGAGGCGCTGGATCATAACTGTGTGCTTGCGTATCGCACGGTATACCATGAAATAAGCGACCGTAAAGACCATAGTGGGTATCACGCAACCTAAACCATATAAATAAAGCTGGAATGTTCGGTCCCTCCATCCCAGCACGGGAAGCAGCGCAAAGTGAAATGCAATTCCCCAAATGACGGCTATGCTTATTTTTACGCTTCTCGCATTAACGATTCTTTGAGTATGAAATGGTCGCTGGACGGCTAAGTAGCGAATTATAGAGAGTGCTGTTATATTAAGTAATGAACACGACGCCGAGATAATGGCAAATAAGTAGTGTACGAAATATATGACATCATTGTTGTACCAGTAGGTGGCTATTAGCAGAGGCTCTGAAATAACTGCCATAATCAAATCCGCGACTCCTAAGTTGGCCACATAGTAGTTTTGAACAGTTTGAAGTTCGCGAAAGGGATCCTTCCAATACGCCACACAAAGAAGAAGGTTCGCGCAAATTGTTAAAAGCGATACGATTAAGTACACAATAATGCTTGGGAGACTTGTTTGGAACCAGTAGCCATCAAAAAACATTGTATGCGGCGACGACATTCTTGAATCAAGCGTCCACGAGTTCGGCGAGTTCAAGGTACTTCGGAGTTTCTTGTGCTTAGATTCCGGTCTATTGTATCCGAACACATCAATTGAAATTCAGTATATTTTAAAACGAACGTGACATATATCCGCCGAAAGTTGAAGGTATCATTGATGATATTTACAAACTCAAGCAAAAAGCAAATATCATTTGAATATCATCTTGTATCAGTTACTTTGCATTTTGGGGGTATTAATTTTTGCTTTCCGGATTGCCCCTCGATCCAACCGATAAAATCAGTGACCTTCGGTTGCGCATTTCATGATATGTACAATCATTTTTACCGTAAAACCTTTATCCTTTTAATATATATATAACTGCAATTGAGGCTACATATTTATCTATCAGAACGAGATTTAATTTTCCATAAGAGAGTGTTTTTCTGTCAGTAGTCGGAGCGGAAAAACTTTCCGTTGTCAAGTATTCAAAGTGAGAGCTCTCCGTCGGGACAACAAAACGTACTTTGAAAAAGTCTAAGAAAATGGCTGTGCGGCCTTAAACATGTACATATGTTAAAGTTATTTTCTGTTTGCCGATGACGAAATAAAACGGTTTTGTCCTGAAATTTAGTTTTTATGACTTAAAATTAATAGTAAAGTTGGGTTAATCGTGTGCAAAGGAAAATGTAAGCATGAGAGCCGAACTTAATTCGCCGTGTTCTTCTCAGTGACAGTTTCAAGATTAGCTTAAAAGGAAATGACGTTTTAAAGTGCAACCAAAACAGGTTGTCCTTACATATTCAAATTATATATTTGCCTATCCTTCCAGAAAATATAGCATACGCTTGGCAACTGAAAACATTTGTCCTGCTGTATTCCCATAGAGTTTGGCTGGATTTCCACTGTCGCGAAATTTTTTACGCGCGTTTTACGTCGGTACATATAATGTCTATAATTAGAGATGATATATGAACAGCTTGCGTCAAGTAATAAGTTGTGAGCCCAGTTCAACTTTTTATGTTTACGCAAGCTGTTTGTACGTCGTCTATAATCTTATTTTTGTACGTAAAACGCACGTAAAAATTACGCGACAATGGAAATCCAGCTTTAAAGAAAACGAGTGGAACGCGGAAGTTTGGGAAAACTCAAAATAGTAGTCGTGTTTTTTTACATATGCAAAACCACTATTGTTACTGGCATAACAAGGAAAACGTTTTCTCTGATTTATTAAACCGTAGAAATGAGAGCTAAGTTCTGACCGAAATGGTTTGAATCAACCCAGCATAGGTCCGTTGGTTCCATATATATGCATATACGCATATTACACAGCCGTATAAACAGTCGCAAATGGTTTGCGATAGCTCGTTACGTCATAAAAATGTCTAAAAAGGGCGCGAAAAACTAAGACGATACATCCGAAATTTGCTCTTGGCATGATGCTTCTTCCGTTCATGCATTGACCTTCTTATTCCTGTCTTTGAAATCCGTAGATTTTCTGTCGTAAATTGCTGGGTCCTCCCTCATAATATTTGTTAAATTGACGTTGTTTTGACAAGAATCGTCAGTGCCACACAACTGCGCACCACGGACGCCATCTTTTTTATTCCGAACTTGCTCCTGATTGGTCAGTTTCGCGACCACAACGATTTTTTTTGTTTACTGGCTAAAGATTAGGTTTAGGCCGGCGTTATATTAGCTTGAAGACCCTTACCTTGTTTCAAATCCACTATCTCTTGAGACATGGCGGCTATTACACTATATTTAATAGCATCCATTCTACTTAGGCGCCCTCAGGGCTCGTCACGCAATCCATTCCTCCCCGCCATGCACAAACGTTCGTGCATGGGGCAGATAATATCACTAGCCTGCGAGTAACAGCCGTCTCTTATCGCTCCCGGCCGCTAGGGGCGTTCGACAAACTCCCCTAGCGGCCGGCAGGGATGATAGGCGGCTATATTCGCAGGCTGTCATATCACTGGCAAGTACTTTGTCGATTCTCCCTTAATTGTATATTCGGTTGCGAAACAACGTTAAGTTTGACGTTCTTTTTTAACTTGGCGGAGCTAACATCAAGTAATAACCGCCGGACATAACGATGTTTAACATCGCTTGTGCGTTTTTAAAACTTTTTTTTTGAGCAAATAAGAAAACATACAGCAACAACAACAATAACAGAAGGCAACATCAGAAGAGATGCTTAGTGAAGAGTCAATTTTTAAAACTTCTTGCGTTGCTAGTTTGCAATTATTGATACTAAGAGATATCTTGGAATTTATGTTATTGTTATAGTGTAGAATATTTTAAGTAAATTGTAATTGATATTTTAGAATTTTAGATAGTGTCCCCAATTAGTTTTAACTGCTATATTTTTATTGACACTTGAATAAAGTTATTATTATTATTATTATTATTATTATTATTATTATTATTACTAAGAGCAATAATAAACGACTGACAATCCACAGCGATCTCGGTTTTCGGCTTTCAAAAATACTTTCATAACGACTTCGAGTCTACTGGGCAATGAAAGCCGAATATGTTTTACCCGCGTCAATTTTACGCTTTCCATCAGGTGCTAACATTTTACCTAACATCAGGTACTGTTTGAGTCACACTGACTTCAGGTAAAATGCAATTCAAGTACAATATCACAACGGGACCCTAGAATATCTAGAGTTCTATTGATCCAATGAACTACACCCGGTATCAATAGAATGTAACTTCAATGCCGACACGTTTATATTTCCACTCTCATGCTGATTCGGCATCGTGGTAGGCTCGGAGGTTTCATTCCGCCGCACCAAATTTCTCCGGTTAAAAGAAAACGACTTGATGCCCATGACCCGAAGAAAAGCTCTCCTATAGGCCTTTATTCGCCACGCATAGATCACGGGATTTATCCCACTACTGAAGTAAACCAGCGAGAGGGTGATGTCCCGCGCGAGGTGAAATCCATCGGTTCTGCACTTTGCGCATTGAACCATAGCAAAGTCATTGGCAAGAAAAGGAATCCATAAGATCAAAAACATAATAAGGACCATTAAAACTGTCCGCGTCGCTGCTTTCTCGTTATGAATTGCGTTTATCATAGGCAAACTTCTTTCGGTCCCGAGGCGCTTGATCATAACTGTATGCTTGCGTATCGCGCGGTATACCATGAAATAAGCGGCTGTAAATACCACAGTGGGTATCACGCAACCTAAACCATATAAATAAAGCTGGAATGTTCGGTCCCTCCATCCTAGCACAGGAATCATTGCAAAGTGAAATGCAATTACCCAAATGACGGCTATGCTTATTTTTACGTTTCTCGCACTAACGATGTTTTGAGTCTGAAATGGTCGTTGGACGGCAATGCAGCGAATTATAGAGAGTGCTGTTATGTTTAGCAGTGAACACGACGCCGAGATAATGGCAAATAAGTAGTGTACGAAATATATGACATCATTGTTGTACCAGTAGGTGGCTATTAGCAGAGGCTCCGAAATAACTGCCATAATCAAATCCGCG
Source organism: Dendrophyllia cribrosa (assembly GCA_024195265.1). Taxonomy (NCBI): domain Eukaryota; kingdom Metazoa; phylum Cnidaria; class Anthozoa; order Scleractinia; family Dendrophylliidae; genus Dendrophyllia; species Dendrophyllia cribrosa. Next base: position 14,421,997 of record JAJLRJ010000008.1, read on the forward strand.
ACTCCTAAGTTGACCACATAGTAGTTTTGAACGGTTTGAAGTTCGCGAAAGGGATCCTTCCAATACGCCACACAAAGAAGAAGGTTTGCGCAAATTGTTAAAAGCGATACGATTAAGTACACAATAACACTTGGGAGACTTGTTTGGAACCAGTAGCCATCAAAAAACATCGTATGCGGCGACGACATTCTTAAACAAAGCGTTCTCGCGTGTTCGGCGAGTTCAAGGTGTTTCAGTTCAGTTCTGGCGCTGAAATTTCCAAAGCCAGTCTCTACCAATATCCTAACACATCAATTGAAATACAGTATTTTGCATGAAACGACATCCACCGACCGATTAATGGGATCAGAAAAGCGAAAAGCAAATATCATTTAAATATCATCTTGTATTACTATGCATGACTGACACTCGGACAATAATAAAGAGTATCGATTTCAAAAAAATTTGCAATTTTTTTTCAACTGAATAAAGTAATAATTGCAACAGCTGGTCGCGCATCAACACTTAGAATAACTCATATTGTCCGTATAATCACTTTTAACGTGATCTTTGTAATAATAGTAATAACAATTTATTCAAAAAAACTTGTTAAAATATAAATACAAATAAGTTCTTGAACAGGAAATCCAGAGGTTAACCCTGTGTTAAAGATTCCCTAACATAAAAGTAAAAAAGAATGTGATTATAAATTTTAGTAATACGACTGAATATTAACGCCTGGATTTATGTATGAGAAATTTACAATAACTATCTAATCAATATTCATGTGGAGTTTAAGAACGATTGTTTGAGGCTACCACCTTCAACGACATGCCTTGGTAGGTCGTTCCATGGCTTGATAATTTTTACAAAGAACTGAAGAATACTTAAAGCAGTTTATTTTAGCCAATTTTGCTTGTAAGTCAGTTTTTACTGCAAGTGAGGAAATTCAAGAAACTGTCTATTTATCAGAACGAGGTTCAACTATATATTGTTTCAGTCTGGGTCGAAAAACTTTCCGTTTTCCCGTGATCAAAGTGTGTCAGCCTTGAATTCCGTCGAACCAAGAAAATGGCTGTCCGTAATAATGCAATGTGATCCTCCGTATAAGAAAGGATTGAATGTATGCGTTTTTACAGCTTTTTCACGAATTAATCTCTACATGGCGATTTTAGAACCTTTTTGTCCTGACATTTAGTTTTTTATGACTAAAAATTGGACTCTAATTAAGTTGGCTTGTGAGCAAGTATGAGAGCAGAACTTAAGTTTTAACGACTAAACCTCTGGCAGTTTCCGAAGAGCTATTATCAAACATCAGCTGAAAGGGAAGTTTAATACGCATAAGTCGGCAAAGACAGGATGTCCCTAGGAACGCTTCTTTCTGAGGAAACGTATTATATATAAAAGTAATTGAAAACGTTTGATATGGCCGTGTTTCCATAGAGTTATGATAACACGAGTGAATCGCGGAAGTTTGATAAACCTCAAAATAGTCATGATTATAATATATGTTGTGGTGCAATTTTGTCCTTGGTGCAAATTTTATTTCCCTTTGTTTTTGGGCATGGTAATGTATGATAATAAGTTTTAAACAAAGGAAAATAAAATTTGCACCAAGGATAAAATTGCACCACAACATATATATATATATATATATATATATATATATATATATATATATATATATATATTATTAAACACCCCCCTTCAGCTCGCATTTCCGTAGCTTTTCTCGTAGTCTCCCAGCCAGATCTTCTATTGCTGTCTCTGTGACACATTTGGTGGCAGTGAAGTTAAATGGCTGTTCATATAAACTTGTGTCATTTTTTTTGAAAGTTTTTTTTTGGACTGTGGCTTTAATAAGTTGCGTGACTTTACTTGCATACATATTGAATATCTCCATACGACAGACGTTTCGAACATATTAATTAATTGTGAGCAAATGAGAGCAGAACTTAAGTTTTAACGACGCCTAAACCTCCGGCAGTTTCAAGAGCTATTATCAAACATCAGCTGAAAGGGAAGTTTACTACGCATAAGTCGGTAAAGACAGGATGTCCCTAGAAAGTCTTCTTTCTGAGAAAACGTAGTATAAATAAAAGCAATTGAAAACGTTTGATATGGCCGTGTTTCCATAGAGTTATGATAACAACGCGAGTGAATCGCGGAAGTTTGAAAAACCTCAAAATAGTCATTTAATATAATACATTATTAAACACTCCCCTTCAGCTCGCATTTCCGTAACTTTTCTCGTAGTCTCCCAGCCAGATCTTCTATTGCTGTCTTTGTGACGCATTTGGTGGCAGTGAAGTTAAATGGCTGTTCATATAAACTTGTGTCATTTTTTCTGAAAGGTTTTATCGGACTTTATTTGCATACATATTGAATATCTCCATATGACAGACGTTTCGAACATATTAATCTATTAAAGTTTTACGTTTGTGTGGCTTAATCCAGAGAAGATAGACCAGCCCCAACTTTTTTATGAAAATAGCTTGATAATCATGCCTTATAATATAATTTTCTTGAGTCCGCGTTACAACTTGAAAACAGTCGCAAATGGTTTCGATGGCTCGATCGCAAACTCTCTAACAGCTTAATGTTTTTGTTTGCGAGCTTGTTTTCCATAGGTGTAATCAATTTAATACGCAAACTGATTTCGTAATTACTTCGTAAAAGAGAACGCGCAAATCAAAAATGACATCTAAATTTGCCCTCGACGCCACTTCCTTCCATGCATTCAGGGCATTCTCATTCTCGTCTTTAAAATCTGCACATTGTCTGTCGTATGCTGGGAGTTTCCTAATAATATTCATTGAATCGACGTTGTTTTGACCGTGAGAATCGTCACGTGTCAGTGCTCGTCAGTGCTGCAACCAACCTCGTCCCCAGGGCCTTCTCCGCCTTGTTCAAATTCAAAATGGCGGGGCGGACGGAGAAGACCCTGGACACGGCTGCCAAGAATCATGGGGTATTTTGTCACGTGACACATGATGACTGATATCTTCGCTTCCAACCTCGTTCCCAGGGCTTTTCCCTTCCTGCGATTTTCGAAAAAATCGCAAAACATAATACTCGCGTGTAAAAGAGAGCGTGAAAATTAAAGTCGCAAAATTTAATACTATATTCCCGGGCATATTATATTGAATAAGAAAACAATATACATAATTTAGTTAAGGAGATCTTCGGCCCTTTGACTCAAAGCACGTGACTCTTGATATTTCTTCTGTGAATGTTCTATGTAGCTTTTCTGTGAACATTCTTTTAGGGCTTGGGTTTAAAGGAATGGCAAAATCGCGAAATTAAATACACTTTTATTTAAAACTTTAAAGCAAAGCTGAAAATAGCGTATATTTTGTTGAGTACAATATTTCAGCTGGTCAGACCAGCCTTCTTCAGGTACAAGATGTTACTAAATAAACAATATGTTATACGATGTTTATTTAGTAACATCTTGTACCTGAAGAAGGCTAGTCTGGCCAGCTGAAATATTGTACTCAACAAAATATACGCTGTTTTCAGCTTTACTTTAAAGTTTTATATTCAAGGATCCAGCGTACAAGCAGCGGGATTCTCGTATACGGTTTCTTGCCATTTAACAAGTTACTTTTATTTACTTTATCCCTGGAATCGCGAAATTAGTAAGAATAAGTACCCAGAACGCCACGTGAGTATCACGTGACTTAAGACCCCACGATTCTTGGAGTATTATGACAACCTTGTCCAGGGATTTCCGCCCGCCCCGCCATTTTGAAAGCGTGAAAGACCCTGAGGATCGACGAGGTTGTGCCACAACTTTAATAGCTCCACGAGCGCCATCTTCTTTATTACATGCCATTCAGTAAGCATACTTACCCCTGCTTAAGCAGAAATCTGAACTTGTCATGTGTTTTTGAGAGGACTTATCTAACGATAGTTTTAACCAAAACATCAAGACCACCACGATTTATTTTGTCTCGTGGCTAAATATTAGGTTAAAGTCGGTGTTATGTGAGCCTCCACGCAGAAGTTTTTCCCACGAACGTTCGTGGGGAAGGAATGGAATGGCCGGAATGGACGTCTGCAAGGAGCCGATTACGTCTGCGCAACCTCGTTCCCAGTGCTTTTCCCTTTTTGTATATTTGAGAAGGCTGGAAACTAAAAGTAACAGAATAACTCTGACAGTGTCAATTTCGATTTAAACACTCCGACGCAGTGGAACCAAAGCAACGAATTTCAATGCCTATATGGAAGTCATCCCAGGGCCTCACTTTCCGCATCAGAACTGCTGTCCATATCGTTGTCACTGGTATCAACTAGTTGCACTTCACTGCGGTGCAGAGAGACATGGGTATCATGTATACCTCATCTTTTTCTGATGCAGACATGTGCCAGTCAACCCGTCGCATCTTTCTTGCCCTTTAAGCAGTTGAGTGACCGAGATACGTCTGTAAGTCTTTGTATCTCCTGAATGTTCAATTGCTGGATCGACTTCATCGGTGTGACAGAGAGTGTCCTGTAGTCGGCTGCAGACGTTTCAGTAATCTATCCTGCCTTGGTGCCAGCACGTTTTGTTTCGTCCTCTCTAATATAGTGAGTTGCTGTGAATGGTCTTTAATCAGTTCCTTTTCCACAATAAGGTTTGTAGAAAATGAGGATAGAAGATAATTTTGAAAAGACAACGATGAAGAAGAAATGGAAGTAATGGGAGATGATCAGAATAAAAGAAAAGGAAACAAAGAGATCAATAATGAGCAGAAATTTGTGTTGTTTAGTTCAGTTTAAAAACTAGGGTTTCTTAAAAACAACTTTATTTAACGTTTGTGCTTTTTCTAAACTGGTCGTGACAACTTGACAACAACCTGTTCTCAGAGGCTTCATAGTTGTATATTAATATAAGTCTGCATTAACAAATCACTTAATAATGAAATGTAGACAAAGCTTTTCTAAATTGTTATGACTGAAGTGGAGACATGTTCTTTTAAGCTACTGGGTTACTATTGATCAGTAATATATAGGACCGTGATGCTAATAATTTGCGCATAGATGCGCATAGAAAGGCATATTGTGAGAGAGGTGGTGGGGCGAGGGAATGGTCCTTTTTAGCATCGTGCCGCTAGAGATCATGATATTTTTGTTTTGCTTGGAAAAACGTGGTCAAAAAGTTTTCCTTTTGTTCCAGATGAATCTTGCCAGACACCGCCCTGGGCAAAAAAAAAATAAATGAACGGTTACGTTTCGCTCTATTGTACCTGGTTGCCGCGCTATATAAGTTGTCTAAGTTCGTTGCTATTTTGACTGGCCGAACAAACACCAAGCAACCAATTTAGATGGGAAAAGAATTCCTTTTCACAACTAACATAGCCTTTCAATACGGCTTAGCCATGTATATTTACATCGCTTGTGCGTGTTTAAAACTTCTTGCGTTGCATAGTTTGAAATAACCTGAACCACATCGATTTAAGAGCAACAATAAACAAATGGCAATCCAGAGCGATCCCGGTTTGCGTCTTCCAAAAACATTTTCTGATGACTTGATAGTGAAAGCCGAATATGTTTTACCGTAAATTTTACGCTTTGAATCGGGCCATCTAACATTACAGTAGGATCCTAGAACTGATCAATCATTATGGTTCTTTTGATTCAATAAACCTCAGTGTCAACAGAATTTAACGCTAACATGTTTACATGTCCACTTTCGTGCTTATAGCCGATTAGCTTCGGCACAGCGCTCGAGGTGTCCTCGAAGGCTTTGTTAATCCACACTAAATTCTTCCGTTTAAAAGTAATGGTCTTGATGCCGGTGACCCGCAGAAAAGCTCTCCGATAGGCCTTTATTCGCCACGCATAGATCACGGGATTTATCCCGCTGCTGAAGTAAATCAACGAGAGGAAGATGTCCCGCGCGAGATGAAATTGTTCGGTTCTGCACTTCGTGCATTGAACCATAACAAAGTCATTGACGAGAAAGGGTATCCATAAGGTCAAAAATACCACAAGAACCAGTAAAACTGTTCGCGTCGCTGCTTTCTCATTACGTATTGCGTTTCTTATAGGCAAACTTCTTTCTGACCCGAGACGCTTGATCATAATTGTATGCTTGCGTATCGCGCGGTATACTATGAAATAAGCGACTGTAAACACCACAGTGGGTAACACGCAACCTAAACCATATAAATAAAGCTGGAATGTTCGGTCCCTCCATCCCAGCACGGGAAGCAGCGCAAAGTGAAATGCAATTCCCCAAATGACGGCTATGCTTATTTTTACGCTTCTCGCATTAACGATGCTTTGAGTCTGAAATGGTCGTTGGACGGCTAAGTAGCGAATTATAGAGAGTGCTGTTATATTAAGTAATGAACACGACGCCGAGATAATGGCAAATAAGTAGTGTACGAAATATATGACATCATTGTTGTACCAGTAGGTGGCTATTAGCAGAGGCTCTGAAATAACTGCCATAATCAAATCCGCGACTCCTAAGTTGGCCACATAGTAGTTTTGAACAGTTTGAAGTTCGCGAAAGGGATCCTTCCAATACGCCACACAAAGAAGAAGGTTCGCGCAAATTGTTAAAAGCGATACGATTAAGTACACAATAATGCTTGGGAGACTTGTTTGGAACCAGTAGCCATCAAAAAACATTGTATGCGGCGACGACATTCTTGAATCAAGCGTCCACGAGTTCGGCGAGTTCAAGGTACTTCGGAGTTTCTTGTGCTTAGATTCCGGTCTATTGTATCCGAACACATCAATTGAAATTCAGTATATTTTAAAACGAACGTGACATATATCCGCCGAAAGTTGAAGGTATCATTGATGATATTTACAAACTCAAGCAAAAAGCAAATATCATTTGAATATCATCTTGTATCAGTTACTTTGCATTTTGGGGGTATTAATTTTTGCTTTCCGGATTGCCCCTCGATCCAACCGATAAAATCAGTGACCTTCGGTTGCGCATTTCATGATATGTACAATCATTTTTACCGTAAAACCTTTATCCTTTTAATATATATATAACTGCAATTGAGGCTACATATTTATCTATCAGAACGAGATTTAATTTTCCATAAGAGAGTGTTTTTCTGTCAGTAGTCGGAGCGGAAAAACTTTCCGTTGTCAAGTATTCAAAGTGAGAGCTCTCCGTCGGGACAACAAAACGTACTTTGAAAAAGTCTAAGAAAATGGCTGTGCGGCCTTAAACATGTACATATGTTAAAGTTATTTTCTGTTTGCCGATGACGAAATAAAACGGTTTTGTCCTGAAATTTAGTTTTTATGACTTAAAATTAATAGTAAAGTTGGGTTAATCGTGTGCAAAGGAAAATGTAAGCATGAGAGCCGAACTTAATTCGCCGTGTTCTTCTCAGTGACAGTTTCAAGATTAGCTTAAAAGGAAATGACGTTTTAAAGTGCAACCAAAACAGGTTGTCCTTACATATTCAAATTATATATTTGCCTATCCTTCCAGAAAATATAGCATACGCTTGGCAACTGAAAACATTTGTCCTGCTGTATTCCCATAGAGTTTGGCTGGATTTCCACTGTCGCGAAATTTTTTACGCGCGTTTTACGTCGGTACATATAATGTCTATAATTAGAGATGATATATGAACAGCTTGCGTCAAGTAATAAGTTGTGAGCCCAGTTCAACTTTTTATGTTTACGCAAGCTGTTTGTACGTCGTCTATAATCTTATTTTTGTACGTAAAACGCACGTAAAAATTACGCGACAATGGAAATCCAGCTTTAAAGAAAACGAGTGGAACGCGGAAGTTTGGGAAAACTCAAAATAGTAGTCGTGTTTTTTTACATATGCAAAACCACTATTGTTACTGGCATAACAAGGAAAACGTTTTCTCTGATTTATTAAACCGTAGAAATGAGAGCTAAGTTCTGACCGAAATGGTTTGAATCAACCCAGCATAGGTCCGTTGGTTCCATATATATGCATATACGCATATTACACAGCCGTATAAACAGTCGCAAATGGTTTGCGATAGCTCGTTACGTCATAAAAATGTCTAAAAAGGGCGCGAAAAACTAAGACGATACATCCGAAATTTGCTCTTGGCATGATGCTTCTTCCGTTCATGCATTGACCTTCTTATTCCTGTCTTTGAAATCCGTAGATTTTCTGTCGTAAATTGCTGGGTCCTCCCTCATAATATTTGTTAAATTGACGTTGTTTTGACAAGAATCGTCAGTGCCACACAACTGCGCACCACGGACGCCATCTTTTTTATTCCGAACTTGCTCCTGATTGGTCAGTTTCGCGACCACAACGATTTTTTTTGTTTACTGGCTAAAGATTAGGTTTAGGCCGGCGTTATATTAGCTTGAAGACCCTTACCTTGTTTCAAATCCACTATCTCTTGAGACATGGCGGCTATTACACTATATTTAATAGCATCCATTCTACTTAGGCGCCCTCAGGGCTCGTCACGCAATCCATTCCTCCCCGCCATGCACAAACGTTCGTGCATGGGGCAGATAATATCACTAGCCTGCGAGTAACAGCCGTCTCTTATCGCTCCCGGCCGCTAGGGGCGTTCGACAAACTCCCCTAGCGGCCGGCAGGGATGATAGGCGGCTATATTCGCAGGCTGTCATATCACTGGCAAGTACTTTGTCGATTCTCCCTTAATTGTATATTCGGTTGCGAAACAACGTTAAGTTTGACGTTCTTTTTTAACTTGGCGGAGCTAACATCAAGTAATAACCGCCGGACATAACGATGTTTAACATCGCTTGTACGTTTTTAAAACTTTTTTTTTGAGCAAATAAGAAAACATACAGCAACAACAACAATAACAGAAGGCAACATCAGAAGAGATGCTTAGTGAAGAGTCAATTTTTAAAACTTCTTGCGTTGCTAGTTTGCAATTATTGATACTAAGAGATATCTTGGAATTTATGTTATTGTTATAGTGTAGAATATTTTAAGTAAATTGTAATTGATATTTTAGAATTTTAGATAGTGTCCCCAATTAGTTTTAACTGCTATATTTTTATTTATTTTTATTTTAAGTAAATTGTAATTGATATTTTAGAATTTTAAATAGTGTCCCCAATTAGTTTTAACTGCTATATTTTTATTGACACTTGAATAAAGTTATTATTATTATTATTATTATTATTATTATTACTAAGAGCAATAATAAACGACTGACAATCCACAGCGATCTCGGTTTTCGGCTTTCAAAAATACTTTCATAACGACTTCGAGTCTACTGGGCAATGAAAGCCGAATATGTTTTACCCGCGTCAATTTTACGCTTTCCATCAGGTGCTAACATTTTACCTAACATCAGGTACTGTTTGAGTCACACTGACTTCAGGTAAAATGCAATTCAAGTACAATATCACAACGGGACCCTAGAATATCTAGAGTTCTATTGATCCAATGAACTACACCCGGTATCAATAGAATGTAACTTCAATGCCGACACGTTTATATTTCCACTCTCATGCTGATTCGGCATCGTGGTAGGCTCGGAGGTTTCATTCCGCCGCACCAAATTTCTCCGGTTAAAAGAAAACGACTTGATGCCCATGACCCGAAGAAAAGCTCTCCTATAGGCCTTTATTCGCCACGCATAGATCACGGGATTTATCCCACTACTGAAGTAAACCAGCGAGAGGGTGATGTCCCGCGCGAGGTGAAATCCATCGGTTCTGCACTTTGCGCATTGAACCATAGCAAAGTCATTGGCAAGAAAAGGAATCCATAAGATCAAAAACATAATAAGGACCATTAAAACTGTCCGCGTCGCTGCTTTCTCGTTATGAATTGCGTTTATCATAGGCAAACTTCTTTCGGTCCCGAGGCGCTTGATCATAACTGTATGCTTGCGTATCGCGCGGTATACCATGAAATAAGCGGCTGTAAATACCACAGTGGGTATCACGCAACCTAAACCATATAAATAAAGCTGGAATGTTCGGTCCCTCCATCCTAGCACAGGAATCATTGCAAAGTGAAATGCAATTACCCAAATGACGGCTATGCTTATTTTTACGTTTCTCGCACTAACGATGTTTTGAGTCTGAAATGGTCGTTGGACGGCAATGCAGCGAATTATAGAGAGTGCTGTTATGTTTAGCAGTGAACACGACGCCGAGATAATGGCAAATAAGTAGTGTACGAAAAAGATAACTTCGTCGTTGTTCCAGTAAGTGGCTATTAGCAGAGGCTCCGAAATAACTGCCATAATCAAATCCGCGACTCCTAAGTTGACCACATAGTAGTTTTGAACGGTTTGAAGTTCGCGAAAGGGATCCTTCCAATACGCCACACAAAGAAGAAGGTTTGCGCAAATTGTTAAAAGCGATACGATTAAGTACACAATAACACTTGGGAGACTTGTTTGGAACCAGTAGCCATCAAAAAACATCGTATGCGGCGACGACATTCTTAAACAAAGCGTTCTCGCGTGTTCGGCGAGTTCAAGGTGTTTCAGTTCAGTTCTGGCGCTGAAATTTCCAAAGCCAGTCTCTACCAATATCCTAACACATCAATTGAAATACAGTATTTTGCATGAAACGACATCCACCGACCGATTAATGGGATCAGAAAAGCGAAAAGCAAATATCATTTAAATATCATCTTGTATTACTATGCATGACTGACACTCGGACAATAATAAAGAGTATCGATTTCAAAAAAATTTGCAATTTTTTTTCAACTGAATAAAGTAATAATTGCAACAGCTGGTCGCGCATCAACACTTAGAATAACTCATATTGTCCGTATAATCACTTTTAACGTGATCTTTGTAATAATAGTAATAACAATTTATTCAAAAAAACTTGTTAAAATATAAATACAAATAAGTTCTTGAACAGGAAATCCAGAGGTTAACCCTGTGTTAAAGATTCCCTAACATAAAAGTAAAAAAGGATGTGATTATAAATTTTAGTAATACGACTGAATATTAACGCCTGGATTTATGTATGAGAAATTTACAATAACTATCTAATCAATATTCATGTGGAGTTTAAGAACGATTGTTTGAGGCTACCACCTTCAACGACATGCCTTGGTAGGTCGTTCCATGGCTTGATAATTTTTACAAAGAACTGAAGAATACTTAAAGCAGTTTATTTTAGCCAATTTTGCTTGTAAGTCAGTTTTTACTGCAAGTGAGGAAATTCAAGAAACTGTCTATTTATCAGAACGAGGTTCAACTATATATTGTTTCAGTCTGGGTCGAAAAACTTTCCGTTTTCCCGTGATCAAAGTGTGTCAGCCTTGAATTCCGTCGAACCAAGAAAATGGCTGTCCGTAATAATGCAATGTGATCCTCCGTATAAGAAAGGATTGAATGTATGCGTTTTTACAGCTTTTTCACGAATTAATCTCTACATGGCGATTTTAGAACCTTTTTGTCCTGACATTTAGTTTTTATGACTAAAAATTGGACTCTAATTAAGTTGGCTTGTGAGCAAGTATGAGAGCAGAACTTACGTTTCAACGACTAAACCTCCGGCAGTTTCCGAAGAGCTATTATCAAACATCAGCTGAAAGGGAAGTTTAATACGCATAAGTCGGCAAAGACAGGATGTCCCTAGGAACGCTTCTTTCTGAGGAAACGTAGTATATATAAAAGTAATTGAAAACGTTTGATATGGCCGTGTTTCCATAGAGTTATGATAACACGAGTGAATCGCGGAAGTTTGATAAACCTCAAAATAGTCATTATAATATATGTTGTGGTGCAATTTTGTCCTTGGTGCAAATTTTATTTCCCTTTGTTTTTGGACATGGTAATGTATGATAATAAGTTTTAAACAAAGGAAAATAAAATTTGCACCAAGGATAAAATTGCACCACAACATATATTATTAAACACCCCCCTTCAGCTCGCATTTCCGTAGCTTTTCTCGTAGTCTCCCAGCCAGATCTTCTATTAGTTGCTGTCTCTGTGACACATTTGGTGGCAGTGAAGTTAAATGGCTGTTCATATAAACTTGTGTCATTTTTTCTGAAAGGTTTTTTCGGACTGTGGCTTTAATAAGTTGCGTGACTTTACTTGCATACATACTGAATATCTTCATACGACAGACGTTTCGAACATATTAATTAATTGTGAGCAAATGAGAGCAGAACTTAAGTTTTAACGACGCCTAAACCTCCGGCAGTTTCAAGAGCTATTATCAAACATCAGCTGAAAGTGAAGTTTAATACGCATAAGTCGGCAAACACAGGATGTCCCTAGAAATGTTTCTTTCTGAGAAAACGTAGTATAAATAAAAGCAATTGAAAACGTTTGATATGGCCGTGTTTCTATAGAGTTATGATAACACCGCGAGTGAATCGCGGAAGTTTGAAAAACCTCAATGAGTAATACATTATTAAACACTCCCCTTCAGCTCGCATTTCCGTAGCTTTTCTCGTAGTCTCCCAGCCAGATCTTCTATTTCTGTCTTTGTGACGCATTTGGTGGCAGTGAAGTTAAATGGCTGTTCATATAAACTTGTGTCATTTTTTCTTAAAGGTTTTATCGGACTGTGGCCTTAATAAATTGCGTGACTTTATTTGCATACATATTGAATATCTCCATATGACAGACGTTTCGAACATATTAATCTATTAAAGTTTTACGTTTGTGCGGCTTAATCCAGGGAAGATAGACCAACCCCAACTTTTTTAATGAAAATAGCTTGATAATCATGCCTTATAATATAATTTTCTTGAGTCCGCGTTACAACTCGTAAACAGTCGCATGCAAATGGTTTCGATGGCTCGATCGCAAACTCTCTAAAAGCTTAATGTTTTTGTTTGCGAGCTTGTTTTCCATAGGTGTAATCAATTTAATACGCAAACTGATTTCGTAATTACTTCGTAAAAGAGAACGCGCAAATCAAAAATGACATCTAAGTTTGCCCTCGACGCCACTTCCTTCCATGCATTCAGGGCATTCTTATTCTTGTCTTTAAAATCTGCACATTGTCTGTCGTATGCTGGGAGTTTCCTAATAATATTCATTGAATCGACGTTGTTTTGACCGTGAGAATCGTCACGTGCAGTGCTAGTCAGTGCTGTAACCAAACTCGTCCCCGGGGCCTTCTCCGCTTTGTTCAAATTCAAAATGGCGGGGCGAGCGCAGAAGGCCCTGGAAAAGGCTGCCAAAATATATACTCCAAGAATCGTGGTGTATTTTATTACGTGACACATGATGACTGATATATATCTTCGCTTCCAACCTCGTTCCCAGGGCTTTTCCCTTCCTGGGAAAGAGGTTGCTTCGCTTCGTTTGAACAACGGTCACAGATTGTCAGAAACAAATACGGCCCTCAATCGCTGAAGATTACTTCCTTACTCTCACTAAATTTCGCGCGTACTAAATTTCGCGATTTTCGCGTTTTCGAAAAAATCGCAAAACATAATACTCGCAAATAAAAGAGAGCGCGAAAATTAAAGTCGCAAAATTTTATACCATATTCCCGGGCATATTATATTGAATAAGACTAGTAGTAATCATAGATTATAGTGCGTCTCCTTATCCCGTAGCACCTCGTCTTGACCTAAGTACCTCAGTTTCATGAATTAATTCAGCCACTGTTTAAAAGGGCTATGTCGCGTGATATGTCACGCAGACAAAAACGTCGGGCCGACATCAAACAAATTCACGCTATCGCCGTGGGATCGGGCAAAATCCTGCCGTGCTGTGTACTCCGAAAGGCCTCTGATTTTTTCGACATATAAATAGTATATTTGTCTTGATTTCATTTCGGTCATTTCTCCGATTCTGAAATCATACTCCTCAGTACATGTACTAATACCGGAACCGGAAATGAGAAATTTCTGAGAAAGCCTGAAAAAGTGCTCCCGTGATAAACTTCTTGGACACCGCGTTAATGGAGCATGAAATCGACGATTAAGTCACGCAACATTCAACGTGAATTTCGCAGGATTTTTCGGATAAAATTACAACTACCAGTTGCAAGCAAGACACAAGACTGTTGAATATAATCCCTTTATTAGCTAGACAAATTTTAGTCACAAAACTGCGAAATCTTTAGTCGCAAATGCGCCCGATACAGGCGTAATTTCGAGCACTGTAAAGTTAATCTGCGTTCGTCTGGCGCGGCCGGTCAGTGAATTATTGCTACAAGACATACAGCGAATTGCACCGTACCGTAGAACATCGCAAAGAACGACGTCGGTATTTAGGTAAAAGCTTCTTAAATCAGGCAGAGAACCACAGCAAAATCAAGATAGAACATTCAAAACATACCAGAACGGTAGCGAGGAAAATCCGATAACTTCTTGCTTGATTCCAAAGAGACCCAACAACTTACTTGGTCCGATGAAGAAACTTCGTCCAATTTTCCCACTGCGTACTTTTAGTAGGCATTGAAATATTGAGCCGTACGATTCCAAAATCGGGAAAATATGCTAAACTATTAAATCAAGACAAATAGATTATTCACATGTGACATTTCGGAACCCCAGCTCCCCAGGATGATGTGATGCAATGACGCCTAATTTCCACGCGCTGGGAATGCTGGATACTATTGTGACGTTTCAAGATGGCGCAGATTTGGTACCGACACTTTTCTCGATTCGTTCCGCCTAGCCGACAAGATTAGGAAGCGTCTCCTTCGTCGACGCAAAAACAATACATAATTTACTAGTAGTAATCATAGATTATAGTGCGTCTTCTTATCCCGTGGCACCTCGTCTTGACCTAGTACCTCAGTTTCATGAATTAATTCAGCCACTGTTTAAAAGGGCTATGTCGCGAGATATGTCACGAAGGCAAAAACGTCGGGCCGACATCAAACAAATTCACGCTATCGCCGTGGGATCGGGCAAAATCCTGCCGTGCTGTGTACTCCGAAAGGTCTCAGATTTTTCCGACATATAAATAGTATATTTGTCTTGATTTCATTTCGGTTATTTCTCCGATTCTGAAATCATACTCTTCAGTACATGTACTAATACCGGAACCGAAAATGAGAAATTTCTGAGAAAGCCTGAAAAAGTGCTCCCGTGATAAACTTCTTGGACACCGCGTTAATGGAGCATGAAATCGACGATTAAGTCACGCAACATTCAACGTGAATTTCGCAGGATTTTTCGGATAAAATTACAACTACCAGTTGCAAGTAAGACACAAGACTGTTGAATATAATTCCTTTATTAGCTAGACAAATTTTAGTCACAAAACTGCGAAATCTTTAGTCGCAAATGCGCCCGATACAGGCGTAATTTCGAGCACTGTAAAGTTAATCTGCGTTCGTCTGGCGCGGCCGGTCAGTGAATTATATTTGCTACAAGACATACAGCGAATTGCACCGTACCGTAGAACATCGCAAAGAACGACGTCGGTATTTAGGTAAAAGCTTCCCAAATCAGGCAGAGAACCACAGCAAAATCAACATAGAACATTCAAAACATACCAGAACGGTAGCGAGGAAAATCCGATAACTTCTTGCTTGATTCCAAAGAGACCCAACAACTTACTTGGTCCGGAGAAGAAACTTCGTCCAATTTTTCCACTGCGTACTTTTAGTAGGCATTGAAATATTGAGCCGTACGATTCCAAAATCGGGAAAATATCCTAAACTAAATCAAGACAAATAGATTATTCACATGTGACATTTCGGATCGCGGCCGGAACCCCAGCTCCCCAGGATGATGCCTGATTTCCACGCGCTGGGAATGCTGGATACTATTGTGACGTTTCAAGATGGCGCAGATTTGGTACCGACACTTTTCTCGATTCGTTCCGCCTAGACGACAAGATTAGGAAGCGTCTCCTTCGTCGACGCAATAAAGGTTAAGGAGATCTTCGGCCCTTTGACTCAAAGCACGTGACTCTTGATATTTCTTCTGTGAATGTTCTATGTAGCTTTTCTGTGAACATTATTTTAGGGCTTGGGTGATTAATAAAGGAATGGCAAAATCGCGAAATTAAATACACTTTTATTTAAAACTTTAAAGCAAAGCTGAAAACAGCGTATATTTTGTTGAGTACAATATTTCAGCTGGCCAGACCAGCCTTCTTCTGGCACAAGATGTTACTAAATAAACAATATGTTATACGATGTTTATTTAGTAACATCTTGTACCTGAAGAAGGCTGGTCTGGCCAGCTGAAATATTGTACTCAACCGGCAAAATGTACGCTGTTTTCAGCTTTGCTTTAAAGTTTTATATTCAAGGATCCAGCGTACAAGCAGCGGGATTCTCGTATACGGTTTCTTGCCATTTAACCAGTTACTTTTATTTTCTTTATCCCAGGAATCGCGAAAATTAATACTCGCGAAATACAGCTCTCGAATTTTTCGCGAAATTAGTAAGAATAAGTACCCAGAACGCCACGTAGTTGTCACGTGATTTAAAACTCCACGATTCTTGGAGTATTATGGCAACCTTGTCCAGGGATTTCCGCCCGCCCCTCCATTTAGAAAGCGTGGAAGACCCTGAGGATCGACGAGGTTGTGCCACAACTTTAATAGCTCCACGAGCGCCATCTTCTTTATTACATGCCATTATAAGCATACTTACCCCTGATTAATCAGAAATCTGAACTTGTCATGTGTTTTTTAGAGGACTTATCTAGCGATAGTTTTAACCAAAACATCAAGACCACCACGATTTATTTTGTCTCGTGGCTAAATATTAGGTTAAGGTCGGTGTCATGTGAGCCTGCACGCAGAAGTTCTTCCCACGAACGTTCGTGGGGAAGGAATGGAATGGCCGGAATGGACGTCTGCAAGGAGCCGATTACGTCTGCGCAACCTCGTTCCCAGTGCTTTTCCCTTTTTGTATATTTGAGAGGGCTGGAAACTAAAAGTAACAGAATAACTCTGACAGTGTCAATTTCGATTCAAACACTCCGACGCAGTGGAACCAAAGCAACGAATTTCAATGCCTATATGGAAGTCATCCCAGGGCCTCACTTTCCGCATCAGAACTGCTGTCCATATCGTTGTCACTGGTATCAACTAGTTGCACTTCACTGCGCTGCAGAGAGACATGGGTATCATGTATACCTCATCTTTTTCTGATGCAGACATGTGCCAGTCAACCCGTCGCATCTTTCTTGCCCTTTAAGCAGTTGAGTGACCGAGATACGTCTGTAGGTCTTTGTATCTCCTGAATGTTCAATTGCTGGATCGACTTCATCGGTGTGACAGAGAGTGTCCTGTAGTCGGCTGCAGACGTTTCAGTAATCTATCCTGCCTTGGTGCCAGCACGTTTTGTTTCGTCCTCTCTAATATAGTGAGTTGCTGCGAATGGTCTTTAATCAGTTCCTTTTCCACAATAAGGTTTGTAGAAAATGAGGATAGAAGATAATTTTGAAAAGACAACGATGAAGAAGAAATGGAAGTAATGAGAGATGATCAGAATAAAAGAAAAGGAAACAAAGATATCAATAATGAGCAGAAATTTGTGTTGTTTAGTTCAGTTTAAAAACTAGGGTTTCATAAACACAACTTTACTTAACGTTTGTGCTTTTTCTAAACTGGTCGTGACAACTTGACAACAACCTGTTCTCAGAGGCTTCATAGTTGTATATTAATATAAGTCTGCATTAACAAATCACTTAATAATGAAATGTAGACAAAGCTTTTCTAAATTGTTATGACTGAAGTGGAGACATGTTCTTTTAAGCTACTGGGTTACTATTGATCAGTAATATATAGGACCGTGATGCTAATAATTTGCGCATAGATGCGCATAGAAAAGCATATTGTGAGAGAGGAGGTGGGGCGAGGGAATGGTCCTTTTTAGCATCGTGCCGCTAGAGATCATGATATTTTTGTTTTGCTTGGAAAAACGTGGTCAAAACGTTTTCCTTTTGTTCCAGATGAATCTTGCCAGACACCGCCCTGGGCAAAAAAAATAAATGAACGGTCACGTTTCGCTCTATTGTACCTGGTTGCCACGCTATATAAGTTGTCTAAGGTCGTTGCTATTTTGACTGGCCGAACAAACACCAAGCAACCAATTTAGATGGGAAAAGAATTCCTTTTCTCAACTAACATAGCCTTTCAAGACGGCTTAGCCATGTATATTTACATCGCTTGTGCGTATTTAAAACTTCTTGCGTTGCATAGTTTGAAATAACCTGAACCACATCGATTTAAGAGCAACAATAAACAACTGGCAATCCAGAGCGATCCCAGTTTGCGACTTCCAAAAACATTTTCTGACGACTTGACAGTGAAAGCCGAATATGTTTTACCGTAAATTTTACGCTTTAAATCGGGCCATCTAACATCACAGTAGGATCCTAGAACTGATCAATCATTATGGTTCTTTTGATTCAATAAACCTCAGTGTCAACAGAATTTAACGCTAACATGTTTACATGTCCACTTTCGTGCTTATAGCCGATTAGCTTCGGCACAGCGCTCGAGGTGTCCTCGAAGGCTTTGTTAATCAACACTAAATTCTTCCGTTTAAAAGTAATGGTCTTGATGCCGGTGACCCGCAGAAAAGCTCTCCGATAGGCCTTTATTCGCCACGCATAGATCACGGGATTTATCCCGCTGCTGAAGTAAATCAACGAGAGGAAGATGTCCCGCGCGAGATGAAATTGTTCGGTTCTGCACTTCGTGCATTGAACCATAGCAAAGTCATTGACGAGAAAGGGTATCCATAAGGTCAAAAATACCACAAGAACCAGTAAAACTGTTCGCGTCGCTGCCTTCTCATTACGTATTGCGTTTCTTATAGGCAAACTTCTTTCTGACCCGAGACGCTTGATCATAACTGTATGCTTGCGTATCGCGCGGTACACCATGAAATAAGCGACTGTAAACACCACAGTGGGTAACACGCAACCTAAACCATATAAATAAAGCTGGAATGTTCGGTCCCTCCATCCCAGCACGGGAAGCAGCGCAAAGTGAAATGCAATTCCCCAAATGACGGCTATGCTTATTTTTACGCTTCTCGCATTAACGATGCTTTGAG
This sequence comes from Dendrophyllia cribrosa, assembly GCA_024195265.1. NCBI lineage: Eukaryota > Metazoa > Cnidaria > Anthozoa > Scleractinia > Dendrophylliidae > Dendrophyllia > Dendrophyllia cribrosa. The sequence goes on from JAJLRJ010000008.1 coordinate 14,440,897, forward strand.
TCTGAAATGGTCGTTGGACGGCTAAGTAGCGAATTATAGAGAGTGCTGTTATATTAAGTAATGAACACGACGCCGAGATAATGGCAAATAAGTAGTGTACGAAATATATGACATCATTGTTGTACCAGTAGGTGGCTATTAGCAGAGGCTCTGAAATAACTGCCATAATCAAATCCGCGACTCCTAAGTTGACCACATGGTAGTTTTGAACAGTTTGAAGTTCGCGAAAGGGATCCTTCCAATACGCCACACAAAGAAGAAGGTTCGCGCAAATTGTGAAAAGCGATACGATTAAGTACACAATAATACTTGGAAGACTTGTTTGGAACCAGTAGCCATCAAAAAACATCATATGCGGCGACGACATCCTTGACTCAGGACGGTTCACGAGTTCGGCGCGTTCCAGATGTTTTGTTTTTCAGTACTCAGAAATTATTCCCAACGCCGTCAGATCGATATTGGACATGTAAGTATCAATTGAAATACAGGGATCTGGTCATGAAAGAATCGGTTATCATGTTAAGCAGTATTCAGCTGTATCGCTTTCCGTTATATAAGTGCTTGGCAGACTGTGGAGCAGTCTTCTCATTGACGTCTAGCCGTCTCACTGTGTAACTGATTTTGATTCACCGATAGTGCTATTCGGGTGTTTACAAACACAAACGATAAGCAAATGTAATTTTAATATCATCCTGAATCAATTATTATGCATGTTTTTTTTTTCAACCGCAACTCATTAAACTTTCACATCTTCTTTTTTAAAATACAGATTTAAAAAACGGGGAAAATTAATGATTGAGTTCTCTATCTGTAGCTTCCTGTAACAACTTTATTTTTCTAGATCAGCAAACACAACTGACTATGAATTTTTTGACAGTTTTTTCAATCGTTTTGTTGTCAAGGTTGTTAACGTTCGGTTCTCTATTTTCCCGAAATCTAGCGTTGCCATTGTATTAATTATTACCGATGAGTTTTCTCTTTCGACACTGAAAATTATAACCCAAACACGCTATCCACACCAAAACACAAAAAGTCATTAAAACGTAGCCTGTGGTGGGAACGCGGCGAGTTAGCTATGCCGAGGATTTGGGCGCCGACTCAAAGGAAGCAGACACTGGTTTTGCGAAGCCAGCACTCGCTCGCGCACAACTGAAAACGCTTGTGCTTAAGGTTGAGACTAGATTTTAATGATGGAACTTTAATGCATTTTTAATTCTCTACAAAAGGCGGCCGCTGTCTGATTAAGATTATTATTATTATTAACGGCCGTTTATATCGTATTTATTTATTTATTTATTTATTTATTTAATACCCTGTTAAACACATGCCGCGATATTGAATTTTATCCAATGCTAATTTTGAGAATTTTCAAGCAGGTGTCTTCAATGAAAGTGAGTTTTTACGGGAAAGGTGTTTCTGATACTGCTTGCGCAACACAAATGAGATCGCGACACAAATGAGATCGGTATCATTTTTCAGTGAAAAAAAATAATGTCGCCAAACGCGTTGTTAAGTCCCGTCGCAGTTTTATCCGGTTTCAACAAAACGTTAATTACAAAGGAGCCTAATAAATAGGCATCTATTGTGCTTAGTTTTGCAAATGTTTGCACATTTCCTCGAGCTTTGTCCGGTATCATTGGCACATAATAAATCATAACAAACCACCACATTAGGCTTCTTTATGAACAATAACCGACATTTGGCGCGAAAATATGCACAGACATTTGCGGTCCGCAGCCATTACCTGTTTCGAAAAGCAAACACTAAACAGCTGACTTTACTGACCTTACTTTTTAAACGAACTTTTTAAATTTAACTTTGTAGATTTTTAATTGTAACGTTTTTAGCTTTTTTAGAACATCTTACTTGTAAATAATTTTTTTCTTTTTAAGCGACTTTTTTAACTTAACATTGTAGATTTTAGATTATATTTTTAGTGTATTTTGAATGTATTAGCGCCTTTGAATCACTGAGAAAAGGCGCTATAGAAATGTATTATTATTATTATTATTATTATTATTATTAAACGTGCGAATCTAAAACGCAAATATTGAGGAGTGGGGAATCAAGTTTAACGCAGCCGTTATTTGTCTCGTCACGCAACGCTCAGAAGACAAATAACCGCTGCGTGGGAATATCCGCTTGGGAGTTTTGGCTGCGTCACGTGATGTGTTAAGACCAACTGCGCTCGAGAAAATACTTGGTATTGTTCATGTTATCATACTTCGGAGTATTCTTATAAACTGCAGGACGCTTTGTTCATGTGTCAATGTTTCATCACGAAAGTACAACCTTATTCTTATCATTTTTCGCGCTTTAATTTCGCGAAAATTTGGGAGCTGTATTTCGTGACTACCGGTCGGACCTCTATTAAGCGGCCACCTATTAAGCGGCCACCCTCCATTAAGGGGCCACTTTCCAAAGTCCCAAATTATTTGTCAGTAAAGTGCTGTATTCGATACCTCTATTCAACGGCCACCTCTATAAAGCGGCCGCGGCTACCTTTTTGCTGTTGCAAGTTTAGTATTTATTGTTTTTTTACCTCAGTCTATTAAGCGGCCAGCAAATTATCTTTTCAAGCGAAATGGTGACAGATAATATGAAGGTGATAACTGATAACAACAAGAACTGCAATTTAATCTCCACTATAATGACAAGTCTAAGCCGCAATACAAAATACTGTACTTATCGAGTGCATGCTCTGTGTTAGAGCTAGAACTTTGCACGGACTTGAAATGCGCAAATACAGGGCACTTATTTTTTGTTTCAATGATTTTTGCATTTATCTTCACATACGTTCGCTTTTCAACAAGCGTTTTGCTTGGAGGAGGAGGAGGAGAACTTGTGAGGAGGAGAACTTGTGAGGTACAAATGAGGTACAAATGCCTAATTAAGGCCTAATTAAGGCGGGACTCGAGCTTAATTTGAATGAAATTTTAAGAGGTTTAAAGAAGGGATAGAAGAAAGAACATGATTTTTAGAACACCAACAGACAGTTGATACCCACACAAGAGCATCCCAGGTTGCTGGTGGACTATTTTGGTGTCCATCTATTAATTATTGACTACATAGATTCTAATTTTAAAACTTCATTAAATCCCACACATTTCTTGTTTCTTAAAATTTTACAAATCCTTTGAGAAAAACTATTTCCTCCCAAACATACCCAAAAATCAAGCTAAATCACCCAAAAATTTACAAAACACCCCATAACATAGATTCATAAGATGAGCAAAGAGAAGTTGGATTGCTTGAAACGTGAACGAGATATTGGCCAGTAAATGGAGGGAAAATGGCATTTAGGTGGAGTCCCGCCTTAAATCTAAGACAAGAAGCCTACAAATGGAACATTTGATGACTTTACCAAAGAGGTTTTGCCTAATTTACGGGCGGCTGAACGAGGTTGAAGATAACAGTGAATCGGAGGAAGTGACAGCTTTAATTTAGGACAACTCCAACAAGTCTGTGCCGGACTCACAACCATGGTAATTTTTGCGAGTTTTCTTGTATCATCAATTGGTACGCACGAAATTTAGGACGGAATAAAGGAAATTGCAGGACATTGTTTTTACTTCGCCTACGTAACAGAAGACGAGACCACCATGCGCATTTCTGCGTGATCATCCGAGCCACGTGAAGGTTTAAGGTCTAAAGGTTTTAGGATTTTCCGGTTTTTTATCATGAAGAATGCATGCATATAATCTGAGGTCAGAAATCCAATTTCGGATTTTTCGGAAAAAAACTCAGCCTTTTATGATATTTTATATCTGTCATGATTACATTATCACGCAGGATGTTGTCACTGCGCGCGCACAGTTATTTTTTTGCGGTGCATCTGATACCACTAGACGCGCGTTCAGTTTTCACGGTTTAATTTTATGTTACAGTTCATTTTCTACTGACTTGGTCTTACCAAAACGTCTTTAAAATTTACGAACGATGTGCACTATCACTCATAAAAAGAAAATATTTAAGATTTCTGGCCCCATTTGTTCAAAAAGGCGCATAGTGCTTTCCGCTGGATAAATCTTTATCCGAATGGGTAACGCAATTGGTTTGTTGACCCTTATTCACTGTATCGCAAATTATCCAGTGAATAGCGCTATCCATCTTTTGAACAACTGGCCCGAACGAAAGCCGTTTACTACAGCAACCCCCCCGGGGGGGGGGGGGGGGGGGGGGAGGGTACTCAACAAAGTTTTGTACGGGGATGCTCCGCCCCGAGGTCCAAACCCTTACCCTTTCATATACCGTTTTTGACAGAAAAGGTACCCCTTTCATATACCTTTCGTTGAAAATGGTACCCCTTTCATATAGCCTTTGCGTGCGTCTGTTTGATATTTTGAAAGGCCCTTTTTATAATACTTAAATTGCAGTTTTCCATACCTTTTTATGCTTCAACTCGTGTTTTCGCTACCATTTCCTATTCTTCGTGAAATCTCTACCCTTTCACATACTTCAACTCGTGAAATCCCGACCCTTTCATATACCTCGAGCCTCAAAAAGGTACCCCTTTCGGGCGGAGCATCCCCGTATAGCCCATTATAGGGAGTACCCCCCCCCCCCCCCCCCGGGAGCCGTTTACTACAGCAACATGACCCGTCAGGAGCTGCACGTCTAGTCACATAGGCTAAATTATCAGCCGCTTTTCGGGAACTACCCGCGCTCACCCATCTATGATTTTATTCGTATTATTTATTACCACCGGCTCTGGTCGTTGATCGAAATAAACAGAACACCACTGCAGATTGTCCCTGACCATGTCCACAACTGTACTTAATACATCCACTTTCAGACCAGTTTTCCTTCTGACAAAAATAATGAAAGTAGGTGGGGGGGGGGGGGGAGGGGGAGGAAGGGCCTGAGGATCGTTTGGTACCCAGTCCCCAGTCCCATAGCAGTTACAGCAAACCACAGCTCAAAACCCAAAACTGACCAGTACCAGCTTCCTTTTATTTTATTTTTGGAAGACAGGGCACAAAGTGCAAGTTAAATGGAAGAGACTGGGAACAAAAATGTCTCAACTTTTGGGGCTATTGCCAGCAAGCAACCCAACCTTTCCAGTCAAACCAGAAATTCCATCTCTCCCTCCCACATCGTTAAAATTTTGCAGTGCATCCTCCCCCAAGCTTCGCGAGGTTCTGCGAGACACGTATTTCTAGTAAATATATGAAGAAGGTTGGTGCTAATGCCCAAACATCATGCAAATGAAAAACGTGACCATACTTTTACGCTTGAGATCAATTATTTGCACGGCATTTGAACCTACCAAATGCCCAGACCGCATGCTGGGCAGGGTCCAGACTGCAGGGCGCGTCAGCCTCGTTATGGTGCAAATCAACCAAAAATTACCAAACCAGGTTACCAAACGGAAGCTGACTCAAACATGGCGGCTCTACCTCTTTCAGCGCCTGAAATTGTTCGGGGCCAAGTTTTTGATGTCGGACCTCGCTATACGAATCTAAGTTACATAGGGGAAGGTGCTTATGGAATGGTTTGGTAAGGGAACGCTGTCATATCGCGCTCTTTCTGCCTTCGAGCAAGCTAAAACGCTCTTTATAGCACTGCTGTCGTGTTCGATTTTGCAGCGCTCAGACTTTAATATTCTTGTTCTTTTTCTTTTACGCATAGCTCTGCGCTGGACAATGCTACGGGACAGAGAGTAGCCATCAAGAAGATCAGCCCTTTCGAGCATCAAACGTACTGTCAAAGGACGCTGAGAGAAATCAAAATTTTACGACGATTCAAACACGAAAATGTAAGCACATTACGAGAGAAAGGCTCAAAGACGCGAGCGGATACTTGATACGAAACTATGTTATGCACATGCGAACATTCCATTGATTATCTTCAGCTTTATAAATTGTTTTAGAGTTCCATTACTTCGTTTATTGCGGGATTCGTTCCCTTAATTCTCTGAATTTGCTTTGTAGATTTTTACTTAAGTTTATTGGGATGGTTGTTAATTTGAATCATTTATTTTTTCAGATTATTGGCATAATGGACATCATACGTGCTCCAAACATTGATGATATGAAAGACGTGTATCCTTTAAAAACACGCTGAGAATTACAGCCAAAGAAACTTAGTCATATTCGTGCCGACGGTGCTATCGCTCGCTGTCTAATTTACATCATAAATTCGATTTACAACAGTAACATGTGGCCTGATCAAATGGTTTTTTTTTTTCTATACAATTTCCCCGGCTCGTGTCCATGGATGCATGCATGTTCATTTCAAAGAGAAACGCAGACTTGTTGACAGAAAGCTGGAAATTTCATGGAGAATTTGTAAAATTAGAACGGAGTTTAAGCGTCGGTAAAGAAAATTCGTGTTTTTAATAAATGTTTTTATTTGTCGGAATTTTCCCTCGGTTACTGGATGTTGCCTGAAGGCAAAAAAAATATTGAAGATTTTGCCCGCTGTGTCCGGTGAAAATATGGAGCTTAATTTTTATATCTGCTTCACAAACGACCGACTGTTCGCAATTAAACAGCTGTCGTTTCCGATGGTCACGATTTCAGATTTTAAAATTTCCTTCAAAGCAGCGTAGCAGTTTAATATTAAATACCCTGTTTGAAATAGTTTACATTCAATTGTTGTTGCTGGTTTTTGCCCATTTGGAAAATCGACATAAGTCGTCATGTCGATCAAAGGAGAAAGTCCATTAAGTGACGTCTGTTTACGTTGCTCTTATTTCATAATAGATAGTTGTTTATACTGGCTTATTTTAATACCGATTCTTTCATATTCAGCAGCTTTACTAACTTTCCAAATCATCTCTGGTTGATATTTGTACTATATCTGCAGATAAAAAGCATTGACTTCAGTTAAACCCTGTTAATTAACTTCTCAATCCATTTTGTTGTCCATGATCAGAAAAAAAAAATGCAATTACAGTATTTGTATGAAGTTTCATCACAAAATATGTGGAATAGTCTGTGTGTAATTTCCATTTAATGTCAGGAAAGGAACCTTTAACAATATATTAAAAAAATAATAGATGTTTAAGAAAAATATTCATTCATAACTTACACTTATTACTGACATGGGAAAACTAAAGAAATTTGAGGGTGTATAATCTTGGTGTTAGATATCAAAAAGAGTTATTGACAAATAATTCACTGCCATTTGAAAGCTTTAATTCTGTGAGAAAATTTCAATGAATAAAATGACTTGCAGGTTGCAAAACAATAACTCTGTAAACAGACAGTGTGTCTGCTTACGGAGGTTGAGCGAACAGCCCTACACAGATGTCTCCTTTTTCCAGCGCAAAACAGAAATTGAACATCTGTGTTGTGGCCACTTCCTTTGTCAATAGCTTTAAGGAATGTTGTATTTTTTCAGAAATTGTTATGTCTTAAGATGTGAACCTTGCTTAATTTTTTGTTCTTTTTAAAAGTACATTATTTTGGGTGGGGATCCTTTTTTTGTTCAGAAATTCACAGTACAGCTGTAACTCAGTTCTGAATCTACTTGGACTTGAAATTGAAACTGTAACGTACATTGTACATGTAAGTGATGGAAATGCTCACAAAAGTTTGAAAGAACCCAAATAGCTGTAGAAACACTTTTCTCTACCCTGTGTTCCTAAATGATTTTTCACTCTCTGATACTTCTCGTGTTTCAAAAAACTCCCTGGAAATGCAAAAAGTGTTTTCTATTTCCTGAATGACTGATATTAAAATAGCTCAGGAATGGGTGTTGTTAATTAATGTCAGATCCAGGCATTGTACTGCTAGTAACACTCTATTTCCATAAGTCTGAATTGGGGAGGCAGGGTGTTTGTTAGAGCAGGTACACCAGGACCTTTACTCGGCTATTTCAATTCTTGTCCTGGCTATTTCTCAAGAAACTGTGCTAAGATATTTGAAAAAAGAACTGCTAAAGTTGATAGGCTACTTGATCTTGATCAGGAGTGAAATAAAACTGACATGCTTTGTTACCATAATTGCCTCTTTCATGGCAGTTAAAGACCCAAATTGCTCAAAAATAGCATAAAATGCACACTTAGAACCTCAAAATTTTTAAAAAATGTTCTGGGTGACTGTGAGATGTAATGTACCTTAAGTTAGTTTCTAGTTTCTTTTTTTTTTTGGTGTATGCATGTAAAATTTGTATGGTACTATTTCCAATAAATATTCTAAGAGCTCACATCTTGTAGCACTGACTGCCCTCTTTACACTTTTAATTATTTTGTTGAGTTTTTATGGCCTTGGGGTTTCGATTTTTAGAACATTTCCATAATCCTTGACTGAAAATTTAGGTACATTGTTCAGAGTCTTATGGAAACAGATCTTTATAAGCTGCTGAAGACACAGAAGTTGAGCAACGACCATATCTGCTACTTCTTGTACCAAATCCTGCGTGGGCTGAAGTACATCCACTCTGCTAATGTGCTTCATCGGGATTTAAAACCCAGCAATCTGCTGCTGAATACAACATGTGACCTCAAGGTGTGGATGGCAAACTGACTGCTTTATTTTCATTGATTAGAACTATACTATCTAATTTTCTAATGTTAAGCAGGGATAACTATAGTCTATTTATCTGGGATCTGCTAATATATTGTTGAAAAATGGGACAGAATTCATCAGTCCAGTTTCGTGTCACTGCCACATGGGTGGGCTCGTGCTCTGCATAAGATTGTGATGTGCACCCTCATTTAGTTGAAGTAATATGGGCAACAAAACGTTTCTGCAACATGAAAATTTGTTGTGTGCTAACAGTGTAGCTGGTAATAACGCAACATCAGTACTGCGCGACAATTTGCATAATTTTGTTGCCCGTGTTACTTTACCTTTACTCTGGGTGGAGGGGGGCTTGCTACTTTCGGGGAGTCACGACTTTTGAGGGGCTCGCTACTTTTGGGATTTATTAGCAGTCACAAAGTTTTGATGTTACTTTTAGGGGAGGGGGTCGCTACTTTAGGGGGATCGTTTCTAATAGTGCTGATTAACATACATATAAAAGAATAATAAATCAGCTGCCATTTATGAAAAGGTCTATTTACAAGTGAAATCAAGGTCAATGACACATACGTTGTATACAATTATTGATATAACAAGCTTGTTTTGAATTACCAAGTCCATTAAGTTTCATTGCTCTCTAGCTCTCAAGTGAAAAAAAAAAGAAGTAAAAAGAACAAAAAAAAATTAAAAAGAAGTACTTGCTCCAAAAAGGGGAGTCACTGAAAGGGACCCTGTCCCTGCTGAAATAGCGTGTTTTCATGATAATGGCCAGGAGCACGGCTTAAGCTTACTTCATTATCTTGAAATTGAAAGAAACCATCACCAAAAATGATAGAAGCAAAGAAATCTGAACTAAACAGACAAAATAACTGCTAGAAAAGTAAAATTTCACAAGAATGGCAAGTTTGATTTATTGACAGGCGGTCAATAAATCAAATTTCATGAACTGTAATCCACTTAATTCCTTGCAATCCTGCACTTTATCTCCAAACTACCACTTTTGTTTTGTCTCTATAGAATCTTTTTATCCAACAAATTGGTGGCATTTGGCGATATAACGTCGAAATAAGCTAAGCAAAATGTTGCTATTTTTGCGGGACAATTTATGGTATAAAACAAATTCGAAGTTGGCAAATATCTATAATATTCTCTTCTTTTCCTGTCAGATTTGTGATTTTGGCTTGGCACGTGTAGCAGATCCAGATCATGACCATACTGGATTCCTAACTGAATATGTTGCAACGCGATGGTACAGAGCCCCTGAAATAATGCTTAATTCCAAGGGATACAGCAAAGCCATCGACATCTGGTCTGTAGGCTGCATTCTTGCAGAGATGTTGTCAAATCGCCCTCTTTTTCCTGGAAAGCATTGTATCCTTAAAGTACATGAATGCAATTTAAGATTTTCATATCATCTGTGTTTCTCAAGGGCCGAGGGTCGATGCAAATAGTACTTGTACATGGCGTGAGAATGGCTATTATTATTCATTTTCTCAAAATTCTTTTTAAGTTTGCATATTTCACAATCCTAGATTCTCATGTCTTGAAACTAGAGTCACTCGAATTTCGAATCACAAGGATCGATTTTCGAGGATCGAGTCTAGATTGTCAACCTACATTTAAGCGGTACTGTATGTTATTTTTGAACGGCTTCAACAACAATCCAGCAATGCATGCTAGCCAATCAGCCACTTGGATTGTAAAGTCATGAAGTACATGTAGCACAGAAGAAGTGCACCCTCATGCTTCAATAAATCCGACTAAAATTAGACACAAAATAATAACAACAAATTTTATTTATAAAACAGCACAAGTGTGGAAAACTGGCAGTGCTTATACACAAGCATAGGAACTGTGTGAAACAGTTGTTTATCCAACAGCAGTAACAGCTGGCAAAAATGCAAAGTGGTTTACAAAAACAATGTCCTCAGTATTCTGAAAAGCCTAGTGGTGGATTTGATTTCAGTCCCAGGGGAGTGCAGGGCTGATTGTATTTTACCTCATTAGTATTTTTCTTATTATAAAAAGTTACTCTCATTAGTATTCTTTATATAAAGAATACTAATGAGGTAAAATACGCTTCCCTCAGACCAGTTTTAAAATGCAAAAACCTAAAATAAAAGGTATATTAATAAAAAACAACAAATCAGCGTGGTTAACCAAAAATTGAGCGACTCTGCAAGATTGGTTTCCAAGTCTTGAGTTTGTGAACAGTCCACGGCAAAACTGCATTCCTCTTCAGAAGCTTTCTTATTTCTTCTTGTCGCCTGCCACTCTGAAAAAATCTTAACTGACCACTTATTGATGGAACGTGTTGACTTTGGTTTGGTATTATCCAAGATTTCTTTCTCTTCATCAACTGTTTTGGGTTGGCGAAACCGTTGCTTTGAACTCGTGTTGTTTTCATACAAGCTCGTTATTGATTGAAACTTCACATGGCATGCTAATTTTTCCTTTTTGCATGAGAAATTACAATAACAATTGAAGGGCTCCCGGCAATAACGTCCTAAGTATGTTTTTGGAAATTTTTTACTGAAATCTTGGATTTTTAGCCTCAAAAGGGACTCACTTGCCAAAATTATGACTGGATCATGTAAGTGTATGTCTGAAAGGATTTAACCAGGTCAACAAATCTTCTTATCTTCGAACAAAATAATTTTGTTTTTGAAAAGATACATAGGGTGTCCTGGGGGCCATAGGGTGTCATAAGGGCCCAAAACATTTTCTCAAAGATGTGGATTTTCTTCCCCTCCCCATTTTGGATCTGTTTTAAGTAACTTAACAATAATAAATCATTAATTTGACAAAACTGTGCTTTTAAAGGCCTAAAACATACAATTTTAGTGAAAGTTACCAAAAACACACTTAGAACGTTCTTGTTGGGAGCCCTTCAATTGTTCACAGGTTAATTCAGGAAAATAATTTTCTTTATTGTTTGCACCATTGTTTGTGCTCCTTGGGGACACGCTTTTGGCGGTTCGTTTTTGAAGCCGTTCAAAAAACTCACAGCACATGTTTTATCAAGTCTAAAAATTCTTGCGCTTCACGCTTGAATTTTTACACTTAATAAAACACTGCTGTTCATTTTTTAAACATTACATCAACAATTGTATTATGTTTCCAACCAAAACTATCATTTAAAGCCTTATTTTACCAAACCTTCTTATGTGATTAAGGCTGATTAAAAGGTAAGCAGATGGTAGTGATGTTATTATATGTAATAAAATTCCTTGACAAAGTGGTGTCCAGATCTTGATCAGTTGAATCACATCCTGGGAATTTTAGGTTCACCAACACAGGAGGATTTGAAGTGCATCATGAATGAGAAGGTGCAATAACTAAGACACCCTATATTTATTCCTTTTTGACATTTAGCAGAAATGTAGGGTGCTTAACACCAGAGCCGACATTGGGCATTGGGAAGTAGCTGGTCATAAAGCAAAGTCTTTCATGCTTGTTTTCTTTTAGTCATTTTCATACTTTGATTAGCCGGTCGTCTTTACTGTAGTTGCCAGGCATAATCTTCTTCTTCAGTCCTCTTCATTCCTGATGGAGCATAGGGCCTCTACTAATGCTCGCCTTCTGACCCTGTGCAGTGTTCTTTGCGTCATGCCACGTAAATCCTCTCTCCTCCAACTCTGACATTCTCGTGCACCTCCAGGTGTGCCAGGATCTCCCTCTTGCGCTTCCCCTGCAGGTTGCACTCAAGGGCCCTCTTGGCCACGTGCCCGTCTGGTCTCCTCAGTGTGTGGCCAATTCAACCCCATGCTCGTTGTTTTATCTCCTCCTCTATCGGCTGCTGCGCTGTTTGCTTCCAAAGCTCCTCATTACTGATTCTTCTGGGCCACCAAATCCACAGGATGCTCCTTAGGCTCTTGTTGATGAACACCTGCAACTTCCGCTTCAGTTCCTTGGTCATCCTTCAAGTTTCCAAACCATACAAGAGCACGGGCTGGCCATAATAGCCATTTTTCAGCTGCTAATGACAGCCCTTAACGTAACTGTACCCTGCTGTTAGTTGATGAGGATTGGTGTCTTAGTTAAATATTATAAATATTACAAAAATAAAAATCTTTTTTGGTGTGGAAGGTTGTCAGTTGTTGCACATGTTTTTTTTACCAGCCAATTTCTACTATTAATTATTTTTATTGCAATTTTATATGGTGCAGAAATATAATGATTTACATGTACTGTACATGAATATTTGAGAGGTTTCTATGAATTCTGTTGTTGAAGGGCCTATCACCCATAAAAAAAAATATTTTCAGAGTCAACTCTATGTACATTGAATAGTTGAATGGTAAAATATTTCTTGTTTTGAATGTTGCGTTTGTGAGTTATAGAGATTTGAATTTACAAAATGCTAATTAGATGACGTCAACCCCAGAATTTGCCATTATTTCTACGCCAATTTACGATGCGCAGTTTACAGCTTGAGGTTAATTAATTTGATAAAAATACTAAAAATAAATTGTGGATAGTCAATTGATTCGTAAAAAAATACATGTATTACTCGGAGGTGAAAACAAGTAGTTGTATAATAAATGATTCCCAGGTTGACATCATCTTATTAGCATTTTGTAAATTCAAACCTCTATAACTCACTAACATGACATTCAAAACAACAAATATTTTACCATTCAATTATTCAATGTACATAGAGTTGATTCTGAAAATAACTATCTAGAGGTGATAGGCACTTTAATACTTCGCACTTGTTCACGACACTGTTACTTTAAATGTTTTTTTTTTCCCGTTTGTTGTTGTTGTACAGGCCCGTAGTTATATTCAGTCATTAGCATACAAACCAACTGTTCCTTGGACGCGAGTTTTCGCAAATGCAGATTCAAAAGGTACCAGCGGGCATTTTGCATTTATATTTACTTTTTTTTATTTCTGTTTGTAAATTTGGTTTTAGCAACTGAGGTGATAAGGAAAAAGTGGCCACCATGAAGAGATACAAAAGCTGACATTTTGAGCACTAGCCTGTTATCAGAGTGAATCACACATGTTTTTTTTTGTAGGGTTATACATGTATACTAGCAGTAATCACAGATTATGGAGACGTGTTCAAAGGAATTTCCGGTGGAAATGAGCCCCTGAAAAAAAACAATAGTGGCGGCCATTTGGAAGACCGTCTACCAAAAAATCTCATATTTTACTGCACATAAACCACAGGACAACCAACACGAAATTAGGATTGCGTTCTACGAACGCGATTAATATTTTCTGGAACACAATTTCAGTACCAATAAAATAAACAAATTATGTCCTGAAAAGTGATCTGTACCATTTTTATTATTTTAGTCATACATATAAGTTGAAGCCAATAAAAAACTTGAAAAAATGAAAAATATTACAAGACAAAATATAGTAGGTCATGTAAAACTACTGGTGAGGAGATTTCATTTGAATGGTCACATATTGAAGGATTTCGCTGACAGACTCAAATGTTAAAACTACTATATTCTACATGTCTCCATAATTGACTCCGGCAGTGAAAGGGTTAAAGTATAAGTTTTGCTTTAGTGAATTCCTCATCCTAAAAATACTGAATAACATTGCAATATTCTCTTCTTGTTGACAGCTCTAGATCTGTTGGATAAGATGTTAACTTTCAATCCAGACAAGAGAATCACAATAGAGGAATCTCTTGCACATCCATATCTGGAGCAGTACTATGACCCTGGTGACGAGGTATGTATCACGCTTACTCTATTCACCACCCAAATGATTAACATATACAACTCCCCCTAAACAACACCCTTCTAAGTCGGATATCTCTCTAAGATTGACAATTAGAGTTGGTCTTAACTGCTATTCAGTTACTCATTTTACATGTACTGTAACTGAACTCGCTATAAGACAGATAACTCTCTAAGACAGACACCTAAAGTTGGTCTTTATGGCTCTTCAGTGACTCATTTTACTGTAACTATAAGATGGACAACTTTCTAAGACAGACACCTAAAGTTGGTCTTTATGGCTCTTCAGTGACTTGTTTTCCTGTAACTGAACTCTCACCTAAAGTTGGTCTTTATGGCTCTTTGGTGACTCATTTTACTGTAACTATAATTAAAACGGACAACTCTCTAAGACAGACACCTAAAGTTGGTCTTTATGGCTCTTCAGTGACTTGTTTTCCTGTAACTGAACTCTCTATAAGACAGACAACTGTGTCTTCAACGGACACTTAAAGTTGGTCTTTATGGCTCTTTGGTGACTCATTTTACTGTAACTATTTAACGGACCACTCTCTAAGACAGACACCTCAAGTTGGTATTTATGACTCTTCAGTGACTCATTTTACTGTAACTATAAGACAGACAACGATCTAAGATGATGTAAAGCAATACTGGATAAAAATCTAAAAATTTCTCTATATACAAATAATATTACTACACTGATGATGTTGTTATGACAGCCAATTGCAGAGGAGCCCTTCAGATTTGAAACAGAGTTAGATGATCTTCCCAAAGAAAAACTGAAAGGTAAAATATGCAAATAACCCAATCATTCATAAAACAAAGCAATTAAAGATAAGGTTAGTGTTGCTGCTATTAGTAGCAGCCCTGAATATTACAGATATTTGTTTGGTCCCTCCCCTCTCCTATGCACTTTGCTGCACCCCCACCCCCCCACGATCTGTGTCCAACTCCCCACCCTCTGCCATCCTCATGGATAAGGCAAGTGACCATTACATATAGCTGGCTCAGTGTTCACCAACCCTCATGTCTCCTAGGCATTTTAACCGTCTGACCCCCCACCCCTTGTGTTCATTTCACTCCCCTCCCCTCCCTCCTGCTATAACTTGTTCAACGCTTATTGCATATTCACAAGTTAGACTGTGGTGTCATTCCATGGTTTCAATGTATGGTTTCACTCTCTGTGAGTAATAATAATAATAATAATAATAATAATAATAATAATAATAATAATAATAATAATAATAACAACAACAAATATTTAAACAGGGTAGCCACTTCAGTTATACAATTACTGTTATCAGTGTGGGCCCTGAAAAATAAAACTAAAATAAGAAATTTACAGAAAATTTACATATGCAATTACGGATAAAAATTTATAAATCTTAGTCTATAAAAACACTTGCTACGGATCAGAATTTAAGATCAGAATTTTTCTATTTCTGTGATTTTAGAACTTATTTTTTCTGAGACTGCTCATTATCCTGGCTCACCATACCTTCCTGGTCAGCATCCATATTGTGGTTAGGACAACAATGATGGACAGAGGATAATATTTGGAGAGGTAAATTTACATACCCATAACCATATTTGTTGGCTTGGTTGCCCCAAGAACCATACTGGTTGCCAGACCCTTGTCTCTGATTAAGCCAAGAAACGTTACGTGTATGTGTAGCCCAATAACGGAAGCCTGACTATCTTAGTTTTACATTTTTTTTGTTACATGTAGGTACATTTTTATGGAAATAATAACATCAACAATAACAAAAAATAGAAAAATAGAATTTTGTATTATTACGTGTGATGCCTATGACACGCCGCTTTGAAAGTTTTAGTTGATTATTCTTCCTCATCATCACAAATCGCCACATTTTTTTAAAAGTTTCCCGTAACCCACAAGACATCTCGCGAGAATTCCTGTGTCACATTACACTTCTTGTTTGTAAGTATAAACAGATTGTGACTGTGGGTAGCCATTCAAAGTTGATGCTTACATCAACCAAAATATCCTGCATGAATGCCTCCAGGCATCTTGTTTTTGCTTCTTTTAGTTTTTATTGTCTCCGTAAGGGGGGGGGGGGATCTTAACAACAAGGCTGTTGCTAAGGGAGGGCAACTTCAATTCTAAATTATTTTGGTTTCATGATTTTGGCTGGCATCAGAATTGTTAAGTAATGCATGTGCATAACATGTCTTCTTGTTCGATGTGGTCACCACCATGTTGGATCAATCGAACCTGCTGACTACAGTGTGCAGATCGACATCCGTATCAACAGTTTTGTAGTTAAGAATCCCCCCCCCCCCCCCCCCCCCCCATGACAAACCTTGTGGAAACAGGGATTTGTGCAATGGCAGATTAGTGTTATTTGGTTGTCCAGGCATTAAATTTAAACAATGGACAACCATTTTGCATCTTGATTTAAAGGGACACTGTCCCACCAAAATAGCAAAAATTTTCTTACCTTATTTCCACATTACACAATGTACAGTATATCACCAAATGCCACAAAATACACAACTAAGTTGGATAAAAAGATTCTATACAGCTAAACAAAAGCAGTAGTTTTGAGATAAAGTGCAGGATTGCAAGGATTGAAGTGGATTTCAGTTCATCAAATTTGATTTATTGATACCGGTAGGTGGTCAAGAAATCAAACTTGCCATTCTTGTGAAATTTTGACTTTTCTAGCCATTATTTTGTCTGTTTAGTTCATGTTTCTTTGCTTCTATCAATTTTTGGCAGTGGTTTCTTCCAATTTCCAGGAGATAATAAAGTAACCTAAAGCAAGCTGCTGGCCATAATCATGAAAAGACTACAATGTATATTTCAGCCTGGTCCGTGTCCCTTCAATGGAAGGGGTGTGACATGCAGCAATTTGTTCTTGAAAAAAAAAAAAAAAAAAAAAAAAAAAAAAAAGTTAACTCTTTTCTATTCCTTTATTTTCAGGCTGGTGCACAATATCATGTATATCTTTGATTCAATATTATTTTACATGTGTCAGCTGCATCTATTGTATAATTAGGTATTTCATGAAGATTGTGAAGTCTCTGGCTTTCTTGCTTTCTTCCCAGAAACTTCACATTCATATCCCTGTAAAAAAAATTATATATAAAAATGTAGATTAGTGATTTCCCTCAATTTTGTAGTTTTCTGTCAACATCAATAATTATGTGCATGGCTGTTTTGTCCTTTAGCTATTTGTTACACTTCTGCTGCATGTAGAGATGCTTTAATTATTTAATAGCACCTTTGTACAAGTACAGCTGGCCAAAAACTGAAGGCCTTTACCATCTTTAACCTTTTAGTCCTAACTTCTCCCTTTGTCTTCCAAAAGTGTGAAAGTAAAATGTTGACAAGTTTTATAAAATTTCCACCTGGAGAAACAATTATGTAAAAGATACAGCACCATTTGAATTGTTTCCATTCAAAAATCAAAAGTTTAAACCATCCTGTATAGCACAATAAACAGCACCATAGAATTGAATATGACCAATCGCTAAGCTTCAACAGTGGTTTAACTCTTAGCGAAAGGGTTGTGCCTAAATCATACCATCCAGAAGGACGTCGGACACCTTATTGAGACTTATGTAACGTAATGTCGACACTTAAAATTTTATTTTCAATAAATTTTTAAGTGTAAAAAAGAAAATCTAAAATCCCCACTCAGGATTGAACCTGTAACCTCAGCTAGGCGTAGGCTTACATAGCCTACCATACCACTGTACCACCTAGCTTCTCGGGCTGCTTAGTCCTAAATTTAACTATAAACTGCTACCCCTAACCTCAACTTAAAGCTAACCAGTTACTCCGTTATATAAGTCTCAATAAGGTGTCTGACGTATAGGATTGCACGCAATCAGGCCATGCTACTTCGTGATGGTCATCACAGTGTCCTCAGGTTCACCATAATTAACAATAAGATTATGAGCGAATAATCCAATTGTTTTAGTATAAATCTACCAGACATCCAAAACTTAAAACAAATACTCTTCAGACTCTTTGAAAACGCGAAGAAGCGGCCGCCATTAGGCTACTTACTTGACTCACTTTCTACAGTTTCAGTTTCAGTTTCTAGCGTAGGCAACAAGAGAACAGCATTCGTGATAGAACGCGAGTAGATTTATACTAACACTCGTTATACTGTCGGATATGAAGCAATAAAATTATGAGAATGATAAATATCTCTGTCAAATATGAAGTATTTGTTAAAGGGGCTATGTCGCAAGGTGAGTCTGCGCAATGAGTTCCTGTCATGTGACGTCACCTGACGTCACACATAACAAATTTCTATTGTTCCCTCCCGGATCGCGGCAAGTTTTATCGCGCTTGCACTCGTGTCGAACCACGCGAGGTAAACAAACACGATCGATTTCGCTTTTAAATTCCTCCCCAACTTCCACCACTACTGGAAGACATCGAATTTTTTGAAGGTACGACTAACAAATCGCAGAAATAATTTAACAAAAATCTAGCCAAGTAAATACTCTAACTAATTTGTAAACTTGAGATCTATCCTTCCACGCAATACGACGGGATGGAACGGATTGCAGCGAATTCGACAGTAATGGCCACCAACTTGATAAAAAGCCACCGGACGTTTTTCAAGTTGTTAGTACCCAGTACTCACCCGCCATCCTCGCGACATAGCCCCTTTAAGCAGTACTTACGTGCAATCCTGGACATCAGTGAACATGATGGATCTTCATACTTTTCATGTCAAGCGTGCAGGCACGTAAATCAAGGTACTGGTTGCTAAAGGAAATAGCCCTCGTTTTGAATCCAAATTCTCCTGATAAGTACTTTAAAAAATAAGAGCGTTTCAGGTTGGAGAATTGATTTTTTGATAGTGAGGCTCGAAGCATTGAAAAAAAAAAAGGGGTTTGAACCAACTATTTAATGTGTTATATTTAAGAAATAGAAATGGTGAACATGCTTTTAAAGCATGATGTAAACACTGGGCAGTTTAAGAGAATTCTAAAGTTCATCTGAACCCAAGTTACAGATGGAGATTTCAAATGTACTTTCGGACTCTCGAACTTCTTGAAGTGTTTGCATCACGTTGTCTAAGTACAAAGCAGTCATTTGATATTTCTTTTATCTCTGTTATTTTGTTATTGCTTTTTCTTTTCAATTTGACGTCATACCTGGTATGCAATCGATCAAAGACTGTGTTATGTTCAAAAGCTTAGCATGCTGTTTTCAACTTTCAGTTTAATTGGGTGACTCAAAGTTTGATCTCAAGTGCAAAACTTTTGAACTTGTGTTTATTATCATAGTCGCAACTTGGGTTACAATATTGGGCCTTTTTGGTGTTGCATAAACTGAATGGAACTTAAACCAGTCGGGAAACGGCCAAGGAATGAGTTTGTTTTAACATGTAGCTGAAAAATCTTTATCTGTTACAGCAGTTGACTCCTGAGTGAAAGTTTTGCGCCCTAATTCAGAATGTCTAAAAGGTGTGCACTGTCGGCTTAATGAACGGTATTTATGTCAAATTGCTAACTAAAGCCTGGCTTTTTTGTGTTGGGGCGTAAAAACTTATCACTGCAGGAACAAACAATGTATTCAGCCAATCAGTACTCGAGGGTGCCAAGCGCGGGAAAATGCGCAACAAAAGTATCGCGAGTTCCTGATTGGTTAAAAAAGTTGTTTGGTGTAAGACAGGGTTAGAAAACGCTGAACAGGCGTTTACTCTTTTTGAAAATTAAACGGTCAATGCTGAGAAAACCGTGCTTTATCGCCTCTCCTACTTTTTGATAGTCGGATTGATGAAACACTTCTACATGTTAATGTGTGTCTTGCGTTGTTGTAATACAAAAGCCTTTTTTACAAACAATCCTGATTAACGAATGTCAATGATTGGACGTCTTGAATGGTAGCAAAATGCCGAGTAATTTAAAAGCGTAGATATTACTGATCAAAGCATTCTAATTATATGTTGTTTAAAATATACGTAGTTATCAATAACAATCCGGCAGATTATGATAAAGTATTCTTGGTTTGCAACCACGTGACAAGGCGGCCATGTTGGTGGTCAATACAATACAATTTTTGTCGCAGAATTTGCATGCATGAAAATAGAGTTTAGTTCCCAGCGGAGAGAAACGCTTTTGTTCTTGACCACCAACATGGCCGCCGTGACGTCACGTGCAAACCAGCAATGGTAATCGAATTATCAGTTCAGCAGTAGACCTTTTCAGGAGAAATATTAAATCTACCATACAAATGTTTGAGATTCTTCTCGGTTGATGCCAAGCATGCTTTGCTCGCAGTTTTACACTACAAGTGAAAGCAACTGCTGTGAATAAACAACGTTTATAGCGATAATTATATATCTTTGTATGGATACAAAAGATTCAAGTAAGCTTTGTAAAAAACCTTACTCAGTTTCTTAGGTGCAGTGAACTGTATACCAAAGAAGAGTTGAATAAACATCAAATGTGTATAATTTTGTGTATTATAGTCATTTTACTTAGAACTTAGAATCAATTACATCCAAACAGATTTCTCTAATACTGGGCGGGTCGGGTTTGGTCTGAGTTTGGCACTTTTAAAGATCATAGCTTCGCAGCCTGAATTATCCCCCTTCCCCTTCGAAGGCTAGAGATCTTATAACGGGCATGGCTTACTTAGAGTAAAATGATCCGGGAAGAGCACATATTGCAAGGTTTTGTCAGTGATTGTGTGCGGCCTGGTTCTCGACATCCTCCAGGGGAGGAAACGTTGTAACGGGCGGCAAAAATTACTTTGACTTTTCCCCAACCTGACCAGACGTCTTGGGAATATTTCACCTCTCGGTCTGCGAGTGCAGGCCGAGAACACCCTGGGGATGAGACGTCAGCTGTGAGGAAAAGTATGGTTACAAAGCTCTTTGAATTTGAGCGGCTACAAAGCAACATGTCCGCCATATCTTGATGAAGTTGGTAGCAGATTTATTTCACTGTGTTTCTCTCAATCATATTGCTTTGGTGTTCAACGATGGGTAAAAGATATCACTGCGAGTACTGTAACCGTTCTTTCGCTGACACACCACATACAAGGAGAAACCATATTAACGGCGTACAACACAAGAGAAATCGAAAGCTACACTACGATTCCTTCAAAGGTGAGGGAGCTTGAAGGAACTATTTATTCACTTGCTTGGCGGCAGACCTGCCAGCTCTCACGATTTTGCCGTGAGTCTCACGATTTTTCATCGTATCTTTTCTCACGGCCTCACGACAAGACTCCCAATCTCGTGGGGTTTTGGGTGGAAATCATTCTGAAATGTAAATGGCGACTCGTCATTCAGTCCAGAAAAGAAAGCGATCTTTTGTTAGAAGCTTTTTCTTCCAGTCCCTGAGACTCGCATGCAGCAGGGTTTTTACCAGTTATGGTAACAAGCAGATACTGTATGCATGGTGAGATGTTGCTTCCGGACTTTCCATGCGGACATTTCATGGTACATTGTACACTCATGGTTCGTACAATCTTGAAAAGGTCTTGAATTTTAGCAGTCGTCTTGAAAAGTCCTTGAATTTGGTTAAGTCCTTGAAAAGTACTTGATTTCTTCATTAGGTCTTGAAAAGTCCTTGAAATTTAGGACTTTATGTACGCCCTATCACTTTTCTGATAAATTAAATGATTTTGCTACGAAAAATTTGACCACCAGCGACTTTTAAGGACGTTCGCGCTAATTGTTTATGCGCATCCTTACTGCGCACGCAATTTATGTCGCAACGCCATGCTACGTCATGCACGAGCGCGCGCGCAAGAGAAGAAATCTAAGCACATAAAGGGCTGATAGCCGTTGTGTTACTTGGCTTAGATTTAACTCGCTTGGATGGTCGGTGACCCCCAGTTTTTTTTTCATAGATAATTTTCTTTGTCAATTCTCGACAGATTGTGAAAAAATGAACAAAAAATCAATGTTGGAAGTTTAAATTGTTTCCATTTTTCTACCCGCGCGCCATCGAATCCTGCCAACTTGCGGCTGTTAGAGTTTGCAAATGCTGTCGTTTAAAGATGAAATTTACTTAACGGAACGTCACCAGTTGAATCAATTTGCTGAACAGACCTACTCGCATAAAATTTGGGAAAAAAAGTTGCATTTTAGAGATTAATTTGCGATATTTTTAGACTGACAGACATTGGGTTCACATCCCGTAAGGAAGACCAATTTTTCAAAATTAGGGTCGTCTTTCAGACATCTTATCTCAGAAACGAAGTCGGTGACCCCGTCATTTTTTTGCATTTCTGACACGAGTAGCTCATAACCTAGCTGTAGCAAAAGTTTTATAAAAAAATCAATGTTAGAAGATTTTCGCGCGAACGTCCTTAAATTCCGAAAATAACTACCGAAAATGTTGGCATAATACGTGAATGCATACATGAAGCAAAATTGTAATCTTTGCCCCGATTTTATGCACCAGGGGACAAAGTGTTTCG
>JAJLRJ010000008.1:14468500-14601000 GCA_024195265.1 Dendrophyllia cribrosa
TGCAACTCACATGTTACACCCAAAATGGAGCCAGCTCACTAAGCCATTTAAGGGTCTCAGCCATTTCTGTAAAAAAATGTTTTTATAATCCATTTTAAAAAGAAAAGGAAGTGTGCTTCATCTATATTTCACTCACTAGTTTACAGTAACACTAATAATACAATGTGTTATCTTGGCACATTACTTACTCTTCACTTTTTTACTTTCAAACGATCACATACATGTATGTTTGTGTGGGATCCCTGTGCCCAAGCACAGCGAATTTCTAAATTTGTCACATGGGATTTGTGAATTTGTATCCCCCATCTGGGAAATGTATTTATTATCTTTGAAAGGTGTCCACATAATAATATTAACTTAATGCGCCTTATGTTTTTCTTTCCATTACATCAAAAGTAAAAATAAGATCTCTTCAATGTATTATGTTGATTTTGTTCTAATTAGTTTTTTTTTTGCATTTTCACAAAAAGTGTGCTCATGTTTCAAGAAAAAACAGCTTCTCTTTGGCTTAACGTTAATAAAATAGTTGGCTCATGCTTTTATCATGAAAATATTGAGTTTTGAAGCTCTTGGGAAGTTTGGAAGCTTGTGTGGAATCTCATTGACCGAAGTAACATTCCATACGTATTTGGGCATAGTCATCTCTTATACTCTATCGTGGTCAAGGCATTGTAGATATCTTCGTTCTAAAGCCAACCGAATCTTGGGAATTTTACAAAGGAACTTGTCACATTGTAACTCACGCATGAAAGAACGGGCGTATTTTACATTGGTACACCCAATAGTCAACTACAGCTCGCCAGTTTGGTCTCCATACCTAGCCAAGGACAAAGCAACGATCGAATCGGTTCATCGTCGTGCAGCCCGCTTTGTGGTTGGGGACTACCAACGCACAAGTAGCGTCACAGAAATGTTGGATGAACATGGGTGGACCCCTTTGTCTGATCAGAGAGTTTTAACAGACCTTTGTCTGTTTTACAAGATTGTAAACAACAATGTTCGTATTAGCTTTTCCTGGGGAGGTCCAACCCTACTTTAGATCAAGTAGAACGCGGCACCACCTTAATTACAGACACATATTAACTTCAATTGATGCCTATAAGAACTCTTTTTTTTGTAAGAACCATCCCAGTGTGGAATTCCCTGCCTGGGTCTGTGATAC
Source organism: Dendrophyllia cribrosa (assembly GCA_024195265.1). Classification (NCBI taxonomy): domain Eukaryota; kingdom Metazoa; phylum Cnidaria; class Anthozoa; order Scleractinia; family Dendrophylliidae; genus Dendrophyllia; species Dendrophyllia cribrosa. The sequence goes on from JAJLRJ010000008.1 coordinate 14,469,663, forward strand.
AGGTACAATGCACAGTAGCGTCACAGCAATGTTACATAAACTTGGGTGGACCCCTTTGTCTGATCAGAGAGTTTTAACAGACCTTTGTCTGTTTTACAAGATTGTAAACTACGATGTTCGTATTAGCTTTCCTGAGGAGGTCCAACCCTACTTTAGATCAAGTAGAATGCAGCACCACCTTAATACAGACACATACTAACTTCAATTGATGCCTATAACAACTCTTTTTTTGTAAGAACCATCCCAGTGTGGAATTCCTGAAACTGGAAAGTACTCAAGAAGCTAGAGTTGTTAGAGGCACGCTCTAATGCTTCCCTCATGCTCTCCAAACTTTCCGCATGGTTGAATGGCTCAATAAACCAAGCGGGATGTCGGAAGAATACGAGAAGAGATTGTAAGTCAAGTAACTACATTTACTATGTGGTTTACTTGTATAAAGTCAATACCTAATGACCAATTGGAACATTTGCATTTAATATTTAGTTATTGTATTAAGTAATGATCCGCATAAGAAGGATAGCGCTGAACGGCAATGGAATGTCAAACACGATGGAATGTCAAGATTTTTCATTGTTACAACTAGTGATCTCATTGGCCTAGACTCAAAAACCGCTAAAAAGTTAAGGTTCAAGGTGCATTTTGTCTAATTTTTTTAAGGTTTCAAGTAATTTGAGACCCATTCGCACAACATACAATTTTTAAAAGAAATTGTATTTGGGGAACTTCATCAAAGAAGCAAAATTATTAGCTATTGTCTTCTGCTATTCTGATTGGTTAAGCACGAACATTTCCTAAAATTTATTTGACGCAAATGGATTTTCTTTATTTTTATAATGAAATATAATTATTAACCATCAGCTCCTCCTCTATTCTTGAAATCAAAGATATTCTATGTGGGAAAGAGCTAATGCCGCAGAACAATGAAGTTTGCTATCGTTCTTATGTGGAACAATACTTAATCTGGAGTACGGGGAGTACCAGACAACCAGAAGTCAAATTGTACTCGAGTAGCAACCACGTTACTTAGCAAAGATCTGGAAAGCTATTTTTACTGACCACGTAATTTCACTGTGGAGGATCCTCACACCAAATGATTATGAAAATTGTCACACCTGTCTCCTCTAAATGTTGACACTTTTTGGGAAAAGGTAAGTCTAAAATCTATGATGCCAATCTTGTCCCTGTTGTTTGGGGTCTCGGCTTATAGCCAAATAAGTACAGTAATGGGTACATGTACTCAGGTGCAAGTAAGTAAGTAAATAATAGCTTTATTTGCATGACCATATTGAGTTACAGTATTGCAAAAGCTTACTTTTTAACAACAACAAAAGACACTAAAGGAATATTAAATAATTGCATAACATCATTTTGATTTGACAATATTAAGCTATCACGTAATACAAAACACGCAGATATCATTTTCATTAAAAGTATATTAACAAAATAATTGGAAGAGTTCATCAATTCTTTGATACTTTCTGTTGAGGATGTATTTTGAATATTCAGCAAGTGTTGGTAGATTTGATTAAAGTATTTCTCTCTTAAAGTTGAATATGTTGGGCATTGAAAGAGAAAATGGGCATAATCTATTTTCTCTAGGGATTTGATTATATCGACCAAGCTCGATCATGCGTTTTGGATTACCTGTCCTAAATTTGACTAGAGTTTTCCTTTCATTTGATTTCCTTGTATGATCTAGATAATGGGAGATTATGTATCGATCCTTAAAAATATTGCATGTAAAATTCTAATTTCTTTGAGTTCTGTAAAGCATTTTTCCAGTAGGAAATATACTTTAGTTTCATAAGATTAATATAATGTATGATCTTATTTTCATGCGGTGTGTCAAGATTAAAATTTTGTAGATCATAATATTCAACCATGTTTAATAAATTAGGGTAAAAATTAGCTTTTTTAATTGAATGGAGAGCTAATGATGTTAAGAAAATTTGTTTCATTATAGAGTCGTCATTTTTGCTTTTAAGATATAGAATTTAGCAAATTTCCACCGGTTTTCCGTGGTGTGGACTCTTATTTACCACGATTTACGTCATCACATGGTCAAAATGTTGTGGACTCACGAGGCGCAGCCGAGTGAGTCAGCAACAAATTTTGACCATGTGATGACGTAAATCGTGGTAAATAAGAGTCCACACCACGGAAAACCGGTGGAAATCTGTTTTTTAGCACAATATTTAGAAAAAAAATACAAGGAAAAATCGAAGTTTCGTTACAAAACGCGATGCATTGCGCGAACAAGCGTTGTCTATAACTTGCATTGCGTGATGTTAGCGTCAGCACCGTTGTATGTACTCTCATTTACCACCCGCATCGACCAATCAGATTGCGAGATTACCGGCAATTGTGGTAAAAATATAATTAAGAATTTTCTGATTTGTGGTTAGAATGAGAGGGAATCGTCCTAGTTCCGCCCTACATGCTAAATTTGAGATCTTGTTATTTATTTCTAAATAGCGTTTGCAAAATTGTAATTGAACTTTTTCTACAGTTGAGGATCTATCCCAAGTCTTAAAGTCTTGTTTGGTATATAAGCCCCAAGCTTCGCTATTATAAGTGAGGATTGGAGAAATCATTTTGTCAAAGATGTTCGATGCAAGATTTGGCTTTAATCTACTAAAATCTGTGTCTTCTAATACTGTAAAGAGCATGCATGGCCTTTTCTTTCAAGTGATCAATTGCCAATGTGAAATTTCCTGTCAGTTGATGATATTCGGGTTCCTAAATAGGTATAATTCTGAGCAGTTTCAATAGTTTCATTATTAATGTAAAAGTTACAATTATTGGACTTTCTTGCGCGTTTTAGGAATATCATTATAGCCTTTGTTTTCTTAAAATTAATGCTTAACATCCAAGAATTGCAATGTGAAGACAATACTTGTAAACAATTTTGCAATCCTGTTTTGGATCTCGACAAAATAATTAAATCATCAGTATATAAGAGAGAATTGATTTTTGTACCATTCGGTAAAATAAATGTATCAGATAAAGTGTTTTCAAACGAATAAGGTAAATTGTTTAGATATAGGTTAAAAAGTAACGGACTTAAAATATACCCTTGGCGTACACCTCTCGAGTATTGAAAGGGTCGCGTTTTTATACTGTGATCAATTTTCAGAGAACAGTTAGAATTTGAGTTTGAGTATGAGTATGGGGTGGTGTTGTGGGGGATTCTTGTAAAGGAGAGAAGGAGTTATACGTTGGTAGGTTTACAAGTAGCAACTCCTGTTCTCCCGATTGTTTTAATACATGTCGGTTTAGAAATGTTTTCACTTTCATCTGGCTTTTCCGTTATGAGATCTTCTTGTGTAACGGGGGGTGGCTTCTCACATGTCACGGCCGTTTTCGATGGTTTGTATGTATCCAGAGAGAAGGAGAGAAGGAGTTATACGTTGGTAGGTTTACAAGTAGCAACTCCTGTTCTCCCGATTGTTTTAATACATGTCGGTTTAGAAATGTTTTCACTTTCATCTGGCTTTTCCGTTATGAGATCTTCTTGTGTAACGGGGGGTGGCTTCTCACATGTCACGGCCGTTTTCGATGGTTTGTATGTATCCAAAATCTTCCATAAAGCTTGGATTTGATGTTTCAAGAAAACAACTTCTGCTGCGAGTTGATTTTGCTTTATTTTTTGCGGCGGTTTTTTCTTCAGATAATTTCATGTATTTCTTTTGTAATGTGTGATTTTCTTCTTGCAATTTCTTGATAAGTGTAGATTGGTCAGGGGCGTAGCTACCTGTACGCACGTACGCACGTGCGTACCTGAAAAAGTGGGGAAAAAAAGAAAGATTTGGGACTTGAGGGTGGGGGGAGGAGGTAGGGGGAGTGTTTGAAAACAGTGGTCGTGCGTACCTCTGAAAAATGCCTGGCTACGCCCCTGTGGTGTTGTATTAATTCATCATTGAGTAGACCGTCTGAGTATTTTGGCATTTTTTGACAGGTCGTTAGCAAGGTCACTGATGGTCGCCTCCCGGGGTCGCCTTTTGTACTTTCAAAAAGTTGTCTTGTTGCACAACTTTGTCAGTTTCAGTTGTTCGATGTTTCCTGCAGTCGTTATTCGAGATTCAGTAAACTCTACTTCCAAATTACCGACTGTATCTCTCAAAGTGGCCAACGTACTCAGTTTGCTCGGCGTTAGCGAAAGAGGCTCAATGTTTTCTCGTAGGGTTTCAGCGACGGTTTCTGTGTTTTGATGAGTTGTGAGGCTTTCTGGAATAGCGATTTATTCACTGGAGGTTAGCTTTTGAAAGAAAATGGGTAACGATGATGTGAAGATCGATTTATCCTCTGCGTCCAATGAAGACTGTGACATCGTGTTCACAATATTTAATAAAATGGGAAATTCATCGGTGCTCCACTCTGCGAATTTCTTTCCCTGAATCATTATGCGTCCAGTTGTAACAAATACAGTTATCGCTATCAGTTGTTCTTTGATTTCTGCTTCGATCTCATAAAGGTGGATGACAATTTTGTCACATTTCGTAGGGCAACTATAACCGTCTTGCTCATGCCAAGTTTCCTCAAAGAGAGTTGGCTTTGCTTTGGCTGTTGGTGTGTGGACTTTGTCCACAAGATAGCGGTTGAGATCTCCACATGGTTGCGTGTCTATCATTTGCGGCGGGTCTACGAAATCTGCGAGCCAGCGAGCCACGCGAGCCACGGTGCGAGCCATGCGAGTCATGCGAGCCATGTCTGTGAGCCATTTGTGAGTAATTCCGTTTTTCTTCAATTGGTCGGGAAGGTCGTCGATTATTCCACCAGCAAACATCCCGCACCTGGAGTTTTACCTGCGACTTGCCTAGCCGCCATCTTGTAAACGGAGTAACCTCGCTCCCAGGGTCCTCTCTCTTTCCCTGTTGCTGGCGCGCGAAGTATGAAATACTCTACAGTGTTCCTCGTGATGGTTCAATTGGGCGATGTTTTCCTTGTTCTTTGTTTCTTTGTTATTTAAAGAAATTTTTTTTCTATTAAAATCGCTCAATATCCGCCAAAAATATTGAAAACAATTCGATAAAATTTATTTAAGTTCAAGACATCATTTTTTATTCTGAGAGAATGAAACATACGGCTCCACCGTAGGGGTATCCAATGACAGCTGTCACTCATTGCTATCCACGTGGAAAATCGACAAGAATGGTAAGTAAATCGCGTAATTTTAACAGGTTTGCTCTTTAGTGAATCAAATTTACCAGAACTCTGACAGTAGGCTGACTGTCGCATGTGGTTGCATCTTTCCTCAGACAAGTGTTTCTTCAAAACTCGCCACTAGAGTGGCAGAGACTGGATTTGAGATCGCATTCGACCCACCAGCTGACGGCAAATGTTTCTACCACGCCGCTTCGTTTCAAATCGGATTTAGTGCCTCAACATTGACCTCTCTCATCTTTGAGTACCTGAATAATCATCAGTTCGATGTAAGTAGTTGATTTGTTGTGGCCATTTTTGTTCGATTTTATTCTGAAGATGCGAAAAGGTTGCTTAGGTTTCTATCAGTCTGAAACAATTGCTTTGATGCCGTGTTTGTCAATGAATTTATTTTTGTAGATGTTCGGTGTTTTCTGTCAGCGTTTTCGTTGTAAAATAAATGTTGTCCTTTGTCCTACTTGAGATTCTTGAGTTATCGTTGTTCTTTATTGTTTGTGTGACTTTCTTTGTGTTATTTGAAGTTCTAAAATTATTGCTTTCGAACTTGAAAATTCGCGGCCATTGTTGGCTGACATAATTTTGCCGTCTGGCGAAATTACAGGCAAATGACTATGAAAATTAGGGAAGAAAACTAAAAACGCGACAATGTACTTTCTTCATACCTTTATATTTTTAGTAAAATTTATCCGGTTCCTGATTGTTTTTAATTCAATATTTACGAAAATTATTTGACCCTGGATTTCCAGCACGCTAAAATATCGGCGGGCTCACTATCTTATTAAAAAATTGTAGTGGTTTTATAAATGGAAATGGAATGTAAGAAATAAAAATTCTTAACATTTATACTGTGGCTCGCATGACTCGCGTGGCTCGCATGACTCGCGTGGCTCGCACCGTGACTCGCATGGCTCGCTGGCTCGCAGAATTATAACACTCATTTTATTTGCGGCGGCTTGTGTACAGTTGTATCCTGCTTTTTTGCACGAGTTCCACCATCTTCTTCATCCAATTGTGGTTCTTCTGAGACTTCCTTCATTTAAATCTAAGTTACATTAAAAAATGTACCAGTATAACCAGAGTACAGCTTAAAAATTGAAGAAAATTATAGACAAAACAAAAACGTGACCATACTTGATACTTGAAATTGAAATTGAAATTGAGGTGAGGATGTAGACATTTAGGCACACCGGTCGGCTGAGCAAGAATGCGAAATAGAGACAATTGTGCCTGAGGCGGCCCACCCCTGCACTGAAAAATGCAATAGGGGGGTACGTTTGGCTGTCGACCCAAAAAATCTCGAATTGATATGGTAAACTTGTTGAACTGCAAAATCCGTGGACAAAGATTTCGTGACTGAATGAGCCTGGGCAATGACATATGGTGTGTTCGATCCACAGCTTGTGACCGGAGACAGACTGACAAGATTTTGCGAAGGAGATGGCAAAATCAAGTTACGCCCTCGAGAAAACGACGTTTATTCTGTCTTGATTGCAGTTAAACCAGCGAAAACTTAAGACTGTGGCTTGATACAATAATGATACTAACAACAGACGACTGCGCGCTATGCCGCCAAATACAGTGTTTGTATGGGAATCCAGTGTCAAATGCAGTGTTTGTATGGGAATCCAGTGTCAAATGCAGTGTTTGTATGGGAATCCAGTGTCAAATACAGTGTTTGTATGGGAATCCAGTGTCAAATACAGTATTTGTATAGGAATCCAGTGTCAAATACAGTGTTGTATGGGAATCCAGTGTCAAATACAGTGTAGTATGGGAATCCAGTGTCAAATACAGTGTTTGTATGGGAATCCAGTGTCAAATGCAGTGTTTGTATGGGAATCCAGTATCAAATACAGTGTTTGTATGGGAATCCAGTATCAAATACAGTGTTTGTATGGGAATCTATTATCAAATGCAGTGTTTGTATGGGAATCCAGTGTCAAATACAGTGTTTGTATGGGAATCCAGTATCAAATACAGTGTTTGTATGGGAATCCAGTATCAAATACAGTGTTTGTATGGGAATCCAGTATCAAATACAGTGTTTCTATGGGAATCCAGTATCAAATACAGTGTTTGTATGGGAATCCAGTGTCAAATACAGTGTTTGTATGGGAATCCAGTGTCAAATACAGTGTTTGTATGGGAATCCAGTATCAAATACAGTGTTTGTATGGGAATCCAGTATCAAATACAGTGTTTGTATGGGAATCCAGTGTCAAATACAGTGTTTGTATGGGAATCCAATGTCAAATACAGTGTTTGTATGGGAATCCAGTATCAAATACAGTGTTTGTATGGGAATCCAGTGTCAAATACAGTGTTTGTATGGGAATCCAGTATCAAATACAGTGTTTGTATGGGAATCCAGTATCAAATACAGTGTTTGTATGGGAATCCAGTGTCAAATACAGTGTTTGTATGGGAATCCAGTATCAAATACAGTGTTTGTATGGGAATCCAGTATCAAATACAGTGTTTGTATGGGAATCCAGTGTCAAATACAGTGTTGTATGGGAATCCAGTATCAAATACAGTGTTTGTATGGGAATCCAGTGTCAAATACAGTGTTTGTATGGGAATCCAGTGTCAAATACAGTGTTTGGATGGGAATCCAGTATCAAATACAGTGTTGTATGGGAATCCAGTGTCAAATACAGTGTTTGTATGGGAATCCAATGTCAAATACAGTGTAGTATGGGAATCCAGTGTCAAATACAGTGTTTGTATGGGAATCCAGTGTCAAATGCAGTGTTTGTATGGGAATCCAGTATCAAATACAGTGTTTGTATGGGAATCCAGTATCAAATACAGTGTTTGTATGGGAATCTATTATCAAATGCAGTGTTTGTATGGGAATCCAGTGTCAAATACAGTGTTTGTATGGGAATCCAGTATCAAATACAGTGTTTGTATGGGAATCCAGTATCAAATACAGTGTTTGTATGGGAATCCAGTATCAAATACAGTGTTTCTATGGGAATCCAGTATCAAATACAGTGTTTGTATGGGAATCCAGTGTCAAATACAGTGTTTGTATGGGAATCCAGTGTCAAATACAGTGTTTGTATGGGAATCCAGTATCAAATACAGTGTTTGTATGGGAATCCAGTATCAAATACAGTGTTTGTATGGGAATCCAGTGTCAAATACAGTGTTTGTATGGGAATCCAATGTCAAATACAGTGTTTGTATGGGAATCCAGTATCAAATACAGTGTTTGTATGGGAATCCAGTGTCAAATACAGTGTTTGTATGGGAATCCAGTATCAAATACAGTGTTTGTATGGGAATCCAGTATCAAATACAGTGTTTGTATGGGAATCCAGTATCAAATACAGTGTTTGTATGGGAATCCAGTGTCAAATACAGTGTTTGTATGGGAATCCAGTATCAAATACAGTGTTTGTATGGGAATCCAGTATCAAATACAGTGTTTGTATGGGAATCCAGTGTCAAATACAGTGTTGTATGGGAATCCAGTATCAAATACAGTGTTTGTATGGGAATCCAGTGTCAAATACAGTGTTTGTATGGGAATCCAGTGTCAAATACAGTGCTTGGATGGGAATCCAGTATCAAATACAGTGTTGTATGGGAATCCAGTGTCAAATACAGTGTTTGTATGGGAATCCAATGTCAAATACAGTGTTTGTATGGGAATCCAGTGTCAAATACAGTGTTTGTATGGGAATCCAGTGTCAAATAATTTCGGTAAAATTTATAAATTTTCTAATATTTGTGAACTAAAAACTTACGATACTTGAAGAAGACTGTACTCATTAAATTTGAGGAGTGTAGCTGTGTTAGAAAGCGCGTGCAATTATTATTATTTTTTTTTTGACGTGTGAATCACCGGCATTGTCTGTAAAATTTCCCGTCGGTTTTATTGACAAATGTATGAAAAGCAACAACAAAATAGGCTTTGAAATTTCATGAAATAAAATACTCGTTAGCCAAATAAGTATATTATACAACTGATGCAGTGGTTTTAGACAATAAACAGCAGAAACCACAACTACAAACCAATGAGAGGTGCCGGATCTGTGACAAAGATCTGGATCAGTAGAAAAACTTGAATAAATGTAAAATAACACGGCAAACTGATCCTTCAACGGAGAAAAGATTGAGGCAAGAAAAATAAAGTAAAATAAAAGATATATATTTTGGGCACAAAATATATATCTTTTATTTTACTTTATTTTTCTTGCCTCAATCTTTTCTCCGCCGTAAGGATCAGTTTGCAGTGGTTTTACACTGGCGCGGGAGGAATGAATATGGGGGGGGGGGGGGGGGGGGGGGGGGGGGGGGGGGGGGGGGAAGGGGCTCCGGATTGAATAAAGGGGAAGGGGGGTCCGGAGTGAATAAGGGGGAGTTCGGAGTGAATAGGTTGGGGGGGGGGGTTCCGGAGTGAATAAAGGGGGATCCGGAGTGAATAAGGGAAGGTCCGGAGTGAATAAAGGGGGAATCCGGAGTGAATAAAGGAGGGTCCGGAGTGAATAAGGGGGGGGGGGGGGGGGGGGGGTTCTGGAGTGAATAAAGGGGGATCCGGAGTGAATAAGGGGGGGTCCAGAGTGAATAAAGGGGGAATCCGGAGTAAATAAAGGGGGGTCCGGAGTAAATAAAGGTGGATCCGGAGTGAATAAGAGGAGGGGGGGGGGGGGGTCTAAAGTGAAAATGTTAGAGACTGTCGGCCCTTCGGATCGTATATAAAGGTAAGCAGGTGGTTGGGGGGTTGGGGCCGAGGAGAAGCGGGCGCCTTCCCTAAATCCGCCACTGGCTTCTCATATGGTTATTGAGAAACCTCACTTGGTGACCATGAAAGCGTGTCTGTTTCAAAGCCGCGGACGCAATATGTGAAGCGGCGCGAGAATTCTTTTGATCTTGAGTTAAGATTAAAACCGCAAACCAGTTCCTAAATTTAGCAACCTTTTCGCCATTTCATCCGGCTTTGCATGCATTCGCCATACAAACACTAATGCTTTTACCCATACGTCCCATAAACGGACTACACACACCATTGTTAAGTATGCAAGGGCGCGGTCTGGGATGACTTCTGCACTGTTAAGCCACAAACTTTCGTAAACGAATATTTTTTGATACCAAAACTGGTGCTTACGAACGATCCAATTGTATACAGCACATCGTATACAGGTGTTAACCATTATTTTCTCAAGTGCACTCGAATCAAGTGCTTACTTCAAATATACGTCTTTTGCTTGTTTTGTAAAACCAAAACTAAGCTTGTTTTGATTTTGGCCAAGGACAAGTGTAGGAGCTCATTTCAGTTTTGTTGTTGACAAAATTCCTATGCAGAGGGAACTTTATTCTAATTACAACAGCACTGTCCTTTTGCGTTTTAACGTTTCGTCAATTATTTCCAGTTGCGAATATTATATTTGTAAATTTCAAGTGGGTCAACTGAGAGGATAGAACCTTATAGTACGTGTGATGTAAGCGCGGGCAACACTTACTTCCGTCTTCATCAAGTCTGCAACTGAGCTAAAAGCGGAAAACAAAAAAAAATTCTAATGATAACTTCGCCCGTTCTCTTTTAAAGGTCAAGCAGAAGTAAAACGGATCTTAGACAAAATAGAGCTTCAGCCCTTTAGGTCTTTCACTACAGAAAAACTGAACAATTGACACACATCACGCAGACTGACACTCATAATGTTCAAGTTAGGATTCACGTTTCTTAAAGTGGTCCTATTTGCTTGCAATTGCTGTGCAAACCCACTTGCTGAAAAGCCAGAGACTGAGTCACAATCAGAGCAGAGAAATGAGTATTCAGAAGAAGGAACAGGTGTAAATAAGCCTTCTTAAGTAGACAGTGTTGGTTTTGCCGAAGACGAACACGATGACCAAGATGGCAACAGCGATGTTGTAGATCAACAGGATTCCGAAGGTAAACAATGCAAAATTGCTAACCTGAATGTGCATGTGAAAGTTATAGATTTGCTTATGAAAGCAAAAGTGTGGCAAATATAAATGCAAATGTCATATTTGCTTCATATTTACACGTAAATATAACAGGAACAAATAATTTTGTTCACATTCACTTTGCAGCGCTAGCCCAGTGACTGTTTGCAGCCAGTGCAAATTTGGTACACTGAGCCCTAACTGATTTGCTACATATATTTGCTTCACTTGCAAACTTGATTAAATCCGTTTTTTCGTCCAGTGAAAGTTATTGAAAATAACGACAGTGATTTATTAACTTGCTTTATTTATTTATTTTTCGTTTTTGGAGAGCAGCCTTTCCCGGTTGGCGGGTAATTATATATAAGTTCGCCCAAGCTTCGTACAAAAGTTTTGCCGAGTTGTAACAGCTGTCATTTCATGTCATTTAAATGGACACACAGGAATTTTTCCACAGTCTCGTAGGTTCACGTACCACGCCTTATCTAATTTTCACCATGGAAAAGAAATGGTTATAAAATTAATGATTTCAACCCTGATATTGTCATATACATGTCATACTTCTTATACGTGTTCATACAGGACTCAGAACAAAAACAAATAATTCAAATCGGAAATACCATAAAATAGCGAAATTTACAGCAACAAAGAAATTGGGTTGCTCTGTAAACGCGAAGAAAATGCTTCTTGGAAAGATTCCTAGACAAAAACGGGGCTATAGATAAACCTCCCATGGCTTGATCACGTGTACAAGCAAGATGCTTAATGCTTGATAGAAAGAATGTTGGCATGTAGCTAAGAAGGGACCTAAATTTTATAACCGGTGTACTTGAATTTGTACCGACGTTTTGGGGGAGAGATTGTAATCTTTGCTTGTAATCTTTTTGCTTGTTTTAACAAGCAAAGATTACAATTTTCCCCCAAAACGTCGGTTTATTTTTATGTTTTTTTAATAGACGACTTTTATTAAATTTGCAAGAAAATTGAGAGTTAATTAGTCTTTGTTTTTCTCTACCAACAGACGCAGACACAGCTCAATGTGGCGGAAGAACTTACAATTCCCGATATTACCAGTGCTGTAGGGGTGTTATACAATCCATAATAGGATCTCTGCCCGCCTGTTGTGGAACCGCGGCTTACAATTCCCGATATTACCAGTGCTGCGGGGGGTCGTATACAATTTATAATAGGATCTCTGCCCGCCTGTTGTGGAACCACGGCTTACAATTCCCGATATTACCAGTGCTGCGGGGGCCGTTTACAATCTATAATAGGATCTCTGCCCGCCTGTTGTGGAACCACGGCTTACAATTCCCGATATTACCAGTGCTGCGGGGGCCGTTTACAATCCATAATAGGATCTCTGCCCGCCTGTTGTGGAACCACGGTTTACAATTCCCGATAATACCAGTGCTGCGGAGGTCGTATACAATCTATAATAGGATCTCTGCCCGCCTGTTGCTTACAATTCCCCGTATTACCAGTGCTGCGGGGGCCGTTTACAATCTATAATAGGATCTCTGCCCGCCTGTTGTGGAACCACGGTTTACAATTCCCGATAATACCAGTGCTGCGGGGGTCGTTTCCAGTCTATAATAGGATCTCTGCCCGCCTGTTGCAACCACGGCTTACAATTCCCGATATTACCAGTGCTGCGGGGGCCGTTTACAATCCATAATAGGATCTCTGCCCGCCTGTTGCTTACAATTCCCCGTATTACCAGTGCTGCGGGGGCCGTTTACAATCTATAATAGGATCTCTGCCCGCCTGTTGTGGAACCACGGTTTACAATTCCCGATAATACCAGTGCTGCGGGGGTCGTATACAGTCTATAATAGGATCTCTGCCCGCCTGTTGCAACCACGGCTTACAATTCCCGATATTACCAGTGCTGCGGGGGCCGTTTACAATCCATAATAGGATCTCTGCCCGCCTGTTGTGGAATCACGGCTTACAATTCCCGATATTACCAGTGCTGTGGGAGTCGTATACAATCCATAATAGGATCTTTGCCCGCCTGTTGTGGAACCACGGCTTACAATTCCCGATATTACCAGTGCTGTGGGGGTCGTATACAATCCATAATAGGATCTCTGCCCGCCTGTTGCTTACAATTCCCGATATTACCAGTGCTGTGGGGGTCGTATACAATCTATAATAGGATCTCTGCCCGCCTGTTGCTTACAATTCCCGATATTACCAGTGCTGTGGGGGTCGTATACAATCCATAATAGGATCTCTGCCCGCCTGTTGCTTACAATTCCCGATATTACCAGTGCTGTGGGGGTCGTATACAATCCATAATAGGATCTCTGCCCGCCTGTTGCTTACAATTCCCGATATTACCAGTGCTGTGGGAGTCGTATACAATCCATAATAGGATCTCTGCCCGCCTGTTGCTTACAATTCCCGATAATACCAGTGCTGTGGGGGTCGTATACAATCTATAATAGGATCTCTGCCCGCCTGTTGCTTACAATTCCCGATATTACCAGTGCTGTGGGAGTCGTATACAATCCATAATAGGATCTTTGCCCGCCTGTTGTGGAACCACGGCTTACAATTCCCGATATTATCAGTGCTGTGGGGGTCGTATACAATCCATAATAGGATCTCTGCCCGCCTGTTGTGGAACAACGGCTTACAATCCTAGATATTAGAGGTGCTGTGGAGGAAGGCTTTGTTGAGATGCTAAATCAGCTGGAATTAAACAATTAAAATTAATGCATTATAAAATCAGTTAACTACGTCTCAGTATTAAAATAATAGTAATAATAATAATAATAATAATAATTTTTAAACAGGGTGCGTTCGTCACTCAGTACAGTGTGGTTTTCAGAACGGCCCTGTAAAAGATGGAGGTAAAAGAAAATGATAGAATTATACAAAGCAATATCAGGGATAAAAGTAAACTACGTAAAAACCCTCTACTGATGTAGTTACATAAAGTCAAAAGAAAAATGACAAAGAAAAAACCTGGCCAATGAATTCAACCATAAGCTCGCCTGTAAGGTTTATGCGCTGTTAATACGATCGTCAGTCTGTCATATTAATGGAATTCACTAAAATAAAGTCAATAAAAACGGCACCAACCTGTTTCGTCTTGGAAGAGTTCTTTCCCTATCCCTCATCCCATCTCCAACAAGAAGGAGCTTCATGTACGCAACACAACATAACGTGTTTACTTGCCAGAGTTGCGGCATTGTTCACTTTGTTCGGATAATTTTTGAGGGCACAATTTCGAGTTTCAAAACACCCTCCACAAGAACACACATCACTATTGCTGTTGTACAGTAATGATAATTATTAAAAATTATATCCCTTCTATGTCCCACCCGTACTAACCTCCCCTGGGTCTCCGAAGATGATCCCATGCCTGTCTCCCTGGAAAACTAATCATTATGGCAAAGCATAATCAGTTAGTTACGCTGATGCATCGTAATCTCAACTTCGTCAGTGTATTTTTTATCATCCTCTTCTTTTTGTTCCCACTACTTGCGCGCCAGTGCCTCCCGCATCCCTACTCCCCATGGTATAATGAAGCGTGTACGTACACATTGCGATATGCAAAAAGATTCAAATATTCCTTGCCTTTACATACATGTAACATGATATACAGAGAATTCCAAGAGCCAGTAATTTAAAAAATGTATTTGTTTTGTAGTTTAACTTTACTTACCACAAACAAGACAGCTCTGTGGACAATTTTCTTCCATCCATTTATATCGGTTTACGCTCTGCCGGCGAAGCTTAGTTTCCTAAATTCTTTTTCCGTATTGGGGGTTTGCACATGACGTCATAAAAATTCAAAGATCTAAAGTATACGTCCTACAAAGCTGATCCTAGCATGGTATGTGGATACCAGCGTTATAATCTTTCAAAAAAAATTTCAGGTTTTAACGATGTATTGCTTCCGGTTTATAAAGGTTTTTAATGTGTCACGCAATTCGTCACGCCATTTCAAATAAGCCGTGAAAATAAACAAAATTGAACCAGTTGGAAGTTATTTTTGCATTATAGCGAATACAATATTATTTTATTTTATTTTTGTTGTAATTAAGACTATGAATTTTTGGCCGCCATGTTGGTGCCCCTGAGTGAGGTACCAAGATGGCCGCTCCATACATTTCTTACTAAAAATGTGTAATACTCATTCGCCTATAACTCTTGAACGAAATGCTTTTGTGCTTCAAAATTTGGCTCAGATGTGTAGTTTTAAACTTTCTACAATTCCATAAATATTTTGGGATCGAAATCTATTTTTTAAGGCTTCAGAATTTTGATGGCGACGTAAGTGAAAACCCCCAATACAACAGAGGATCCGTATTAGAGGTGTCCGCCTGGAGGGGGTAAGAGGTTTGACTTTATCCGACATTTTTGACAATTGCAATAGCCTGTTCCAGGCGTTCAGATAGTGGGGAAAGCGCGAATAGTTGGGGAAGGCGCGAAGAAAAGCGAGCGAAAAAATTTTTTCGCTCGCTTTTCTTCGCGCCTTCCCCAACTATTCGCGCTTTCCCCACTATCTGAACGCCTGGAACAGGCTACAATTGCAATGAATAGCCTTGCATTAAAAGCATAATAATTGCAAAGCCTGACTCGTCCTCAGTTACGCTTAAAAGTTTAGCGCCACTAACACATTACTTAAATCTTATTTCAAGTTATTTATCGAATCCGAAGTTGTTTCCGCGCCTGTTACACGAAATTAACACAAGCCGTCACACAAGCCGGCTTTTCGCCTTGTGGGTCTTGGAGCCCAGTCTCCACTCGTATTACAAAAGCGCGGTTACTTTGAACGAACACATTGGCATGTCGAAACTGAACCGCATGATTTTATGACCTTTTTCTGCGTGTTTTGAATGGTTTTATGGACGTATAATAATGCATTTATAGAGGAAATCTATAAATCCAAACAAAAGGTAGGAAATATATTGATTTTGATGCACTTTCGTGATATCTTCACTGTATCTTGCTTGCGATCGATCTTCCAAGACAATGTTTGCTCTGTTTTTTTAAATATTTTGGAGAGTCGCTGTTAAATTCTAAGTACTGTGCTAGCGTGTACACATGTTTTTGTTATTTATCGTTACAAAAATGATTAGTTTTGCTATTTTGGCAGGGAAAAGAGAAATGGCGAGGCTCAAACAAATTAGGGGATGAGGAGGGTGGGGTGGGGAGCACTAAAGAACCATATGTACTGGCGTGACTTTTTGTCTGGAATTTAAAGTTTAACAAGGGTGTAATGCTCAAAACTTTCATCAAACAGCAATGATCTTTTAGTTTAAGTTTCGACATGTTTTATATATTTTCCTTATGTCTCTTTTTTCTTGCAGTCATCCCATGATCCTTTTTGAACCTGCAATTCATAATTTCCTTTTTGTTTTCTTTTTCTTCTGCTGGTGGTCCAGAAGTTTGCATAATTTCCCTCTAAAGACATGTTGGCTTTAATCAGAAGAATCATTTGTCCTGGTCTTGGTAGACTGACCCTGACTGGCCTGACATCTGATCATATTTATGTTGAGGTAGGTGGGTCTTCAAAGCCTAATGGCTCTCACTGAGAGTATTACTTCTTCCCCCTTGATGGGATGCTGCTAGTCCATCACAAGATTACTCCCCAGCATTATGTCGCCCATACCCATTTACACACCAGGCCATTGAAGAGAGACAACATGGAGCAAAGTTTCTTGTCTAATAGACCAGGCTCAAACCACCAACATTCAAGTTTAAAGTCCAATGCACCAACCACTAGACTACCATGCTTCCACTATCTATGTTGAAAGGTACAGAAACTGGTCTAGTTCCTTATAGGCTTCATTTTCTTTGCCACGGTCAATATTTGGTCTAATCATCCCAGAGACATAGCAGAAATGTAAACAAAAAAGAATGACCCAGGGAAAATCCAATTTACTCTAAAAAATATTTTATTAAACAGTCATCAAATCAAATATTTACCCACAATTGCCTAACAATGTAAATGTGTCGCCAAATAAAATGTGTTGAATAGACTGCAGAAGGGTTTTAAAAGAGTCCTAGTTAGGAAATGTTGAGTCAGCCTTAACTAATTAAATACCTTCCAGAACTCTCTCAAAGTTTACAATACATCCATCAATTAACCCACAGTATATAACTGCAACGCTCTTTGAAAAGTCTAGAAATAAAAACATCAGCTAAAGTAAACTGTAGTTATGAATATGGATCAGTGCATGACATCAACACTTCTTGCAGCTCTTCTTGCAGTTTTTATGCATCCATGTAATATAATTCCCTTTGTCACACAGTCCACTTTTTTCCCACTCTCCACACTTGGTGTTCTTGTTGTGACAGTCTGTTAAAAAAAAAGAAGAAGTAAAAATATTGCTATATAACAGTAATGATAATTATTAAAAATTATATCCTTTCCATGTCCCGCAACAACTAAGTGCTCCTGGGTCTCTGAGGATGATTCCATCCCTGCCTGCCTAAAAGACTAAACATTATGGCAAGGTATTAAGTTATTTATTTTGATGCATCCAACTCAGCTTCATGCATTTTTCATCACCCTCCTCTTGTTCCCACACTCTTTTTCCTGGTCTCTTCCCCCTTCCCCCTTCCCCCTTCCCCCTTCCCCCTTCCCCCCTTCCCCCTTCCCCCTTCCCCCTTCCCCCTTCCCCCTTTCCCCTTTCCCCTTCCCCCTTCCCCCTTCCCCCTTCCCCCTTCCCCCTTCCCCCTTCCCCCTTCCCCCTTCCCCCTTCCCCCTTCCCCCTTCCCCCTTCCCCCTTCCCCCTTCCCCCTTCCCCTTCCCCCTTCCCCCTTCCCCCTTCCCCCTTCCCCCTTCCCCCTTTCCCCCTTCCCCCTTCCCCCTTCCCCCTTCCCCCTTCCCCCTTCCCCCTTCCCCCCTTCCCCCTTCCCCCTTCCCCCTTCCCCCTTCCCCCTTCCCCCTTCCCCCTTCCCCCTTCCCCCTTCCTCCTTCCCCCTTCCCCCTTTCCCACACCTCCATGACAATGAAAATAGCATGTACACATTATGACATCCAAAAAGAGTTAACCTCCCTTGCGTTCACATACATGTAACATGATATATAAAGAATTCCAAGAGCCAGTAATTAGAAAAATGTATTAGTTTTGTTCTTGAATTTTACTTACCACAAACAAGGCAGCTCTGTGGGCAGTTCACCTCCATCCATGAAGAATTTTTCTTGCATTCACCTTTGGCTGCCCATTGCTTGCATTTTACAGTGTTATGTACATCTTGGCAGGCTGTTTAAATGTCAAGAATACATCATAGCTAAACATTATGTCTTAACCTTTTAAAAGCTTTGCGGGATAGTCTTCTACTCATACTGTATGCTATCATTATTTAAGTCCTCACACAATTAATGGCTAGATAGACCAGACTAAACTACAGGTATCTCAATGATTTGTGCCAGATTTCAATCTAATTGCATATTGCTTTAAAGCAACATTGAAATGTGTACATTATATTTTGCAATGTGTTGCGTCATGTCCCCGAGAGGGGGGGGGGGGGGGACTCCCTTATATGACCTATACAGCGACATGCTGCTGGACAGGGTAATTGGGTTCCAGTTATGGTTCCTTTGTCTTATGGTTCCTTTGTCTTAGACATGGTCCTAAAATAGTGGGTGTTGTCCTACACTGGGTAGGTATTTTAGTTTCAGGGTCAGGGTTATACTTAGTATATAGCCTAAGTTGACTTGACACAGCATATGACAACGGGCCCTCTAGACGTTTTGATGTTGATTGGTTAAACTGTCACTCCTTTGCTTTGCTGCTTTATGTCTGATGCAGGAGCACTAACAGTGGTGGATTCAGAGTGGGTTAAAAGAAGGGGTCTAGAATGAGGAGATGGGGGAATGATGCTTGAGAAGTGGGAGTAGGGACGGCTTGCCTGGGCCCCTCCCGTCGCCACTGGTTAAAATCAGGCCACTGCATCTCCAAACTATTTTATATAGAAATTTGTACTGTCGAAGTTTCTAAAATGGTCACCACCTGCAGGAGCATGAATTTTAACTCTGCTAACAATCAAGTGTATAGAGTATATTAGAGTTGAACTTAGTAGAACATAACAAGGAAATTAAAAAAAAAAGCTTGTTCTTACTGCAGACTCCACAGCTCTTCATGCATTTACTTCTCATCCACTCTTCATGCTTCTTACATTCTCCAAGTCCTGCCCAAAACTCACAGTGCAAAGTTGAAGAGTCCTTACACTCTGTTGAAATGATAAGAAATGTAAATGTGAAAACCATAACTTGTTTACAGGCATTGTGTAAAAAGGATAGAATTGTATATCTTTCCAGTAATTGAAGGGCCGAGAGCATGTCCAGCCTATATGACTTTTTAGGCCTTTTTTTATTTTTTCTTGCTCAGATTTGTCCAATTTTGGCATGTGAACTAGAAATTAGTTGCAAAACATTGTTCCGATGTTTTTTCCGTCGTTTTCGAGAAATACCGTATGCAAAAAATAAATAAATAAATAAATAAATCAAAGGCTCCTATTGTAACGCAATATTGCGGTAAGCTTCTGTTTTCGCACTGACACGGTTCGATATTTTTTTTAAATTAAACGTAAGGAATTTTGACGAACGCAAAAAAAGTAAATCACTTTCATAATGTCCAGTTCGAAGAAAAAAAAAAAAATGATGCTGAGCGTGATTCGAACCCGGAGCCGTCCGAGCGCAAATCCCCGACCAAACCACTAGACCACCGACGAACACATGCTCACTTCAGGCTAAGTTTTATTACATGAAGGTTGATACGCATCAAAACGCGTATCTCGATTTCAAAATCCTTTTAGATCGAATTTAATGTTGCATTAAAGACTCCAAATGCGAAACGTCTTCCCGCCGGCCAGCAACAACTCACTTCGAGCTGCCCAAAGCTGTATTTCAAGTGCCCGACCACGCACAGCGGACCCATCTACCACTGTCGCAAAGCATGTCGGGAAATCCTACAACAAAACCGAAATGGAGTTCCCGCCCGAAAGTTATTGCAAAATACTAGAAGTCTCAAAGCACTTCGGATATCGGGCATTTCGACCACGGCACGGGATGGGAAATGGCCCACAACTCTCAACGCTGCCCCTTTTCTGATCCGAAGTGATTCCAGACTTTCCCGCCGGCTCGTCTTCCCCACCAAGGTCCGTTTTTCACCTCGAACGCTAAATGGCGCTTCAGACACAAGGAAGGACAAGAAACACGACTCGTTTCTTTGAGAAGTGCTAGAGACTCAAGGATTTCCGGACTTAATGATGTCTTTCAATCACCGGACGGGCCTCATACACGTTGGCTTACACACACGCTACAGAGGCGATGTGTTGCCGTAGTGAGCTCACGATAGATAAGCGAGCCAGGCGTGCGTAAATAACGGTATTTTCGTTTAGTTGTTGGCACTGGTCAGAAGTATTGCAGTCGCGTATTCTCACGGCCAAACTGCTTTCAAATGGCTTCGAAATTGCGCTCTGAATGTACCGTCAAAGCACTGGAGGGCCAGAACTCTGCTTTTTTCAGGTGAAATTGGTCAAATTCCTTAGGGTTAGTGCAAATTCGACAAGGGCTTGTGATATTATTCGCTGTACGATAAAATGAGGCTATTCTGAGCTATTCTGAGCGAGAAAAAATAAAAAAAGGCCTAAAAAGTCATATAGGCTGGACATGCTCTCGGCCCTTCAATTCAATATTAACTATTTTTGGCAATATCAATATGACAGAATTTATACTATTGACAGTAACCATATATGTTATAGGCTATACACAGTAAAAGAAAAACCAAACAATACGCTAGATGCTTGGGACAATGCTGCGATAGTCTTAACAGTTCTTCCAATTCCACTGCTTTCAGTTTCAGTTTCAGTTCATTAAGTGTCAATAGGAGACCCTAATCCGACACTGGGGTGGTCAGCGGTAGACCTGCTTATTTTAGTTATTTACACACAATTTGAAATTTATTTTATAAAGTGTTCAGGTGTTGGTGCCTGTCCCCAAAAAATATCAGCCATCCATTAATGAAGAGATAAACTCATATATCTTGCCAAGGTATCAGAAACCAAGGAGCACCAAATGAAAATACTGTTCTTTTTCTATAGCTTTTATGTGTGTGTGTCACATTTTGGAGTTCTCCAAAAATAGAAGTAACATTCAAAGGGCTCTAAGAGCCATCTAGTCGTGAATACGAAGCAGTCGGTGTCCACAGATCGGTTTTAATTTTCCATACTAAAAGAATTGAAGAGTAAAACAGATTTAAAATGACCGAAACATTTTAGCGTGATAGAAATATGCATTGTGTGAAACGAAAATGTCTAGACAATTGAATGACATAATACACTGAAGAATTAGAAAAGGTTTACATCTGAGTGATCAATCAAGTGAAAATTTGAATAAGTGTCCTCGTATACTATATCTCGTTCAACGCTTCGCGTATTCACGAGATCAAAAAGACAAACAAAATACTTGAATTGAGGTTTGATTCAGAGAGTACAGTCAACTCTCTCTTAAGAGACCACCTTGGTGCGGGAAAAAGCGGTCGCTATTTGACTGAGAAACAAAACGTTTATTTACAAAAGGCTGGTTTTCACTGCCGACTTGGTCGGAGTCGAAGTCGGAGACGGAAGAACGCTCCGACCTAGTGAAAATCGAAAATCGGAGTCGTAAGCGGAGTCATAAGCTCGACGGAATCGGATTCGGAAGAATCAGAACGGTTCCATTTTCTTCCGATTCCGCTGATGACTCCTTAATCTTCTTCCGATTCCGTCGGTTTGATTTTCACTAGATCGTAAATCTCTGCGCTTCTGATTACGACTCCGACCCGGACTCCGTCGTTAGTGAAAACCAGCCTAAAGTGGTCGCTTACGGGAAGTGGTCGTTAAGATAGAGTTTACTGTACCGGTCCTATAAACGTATTTTATGCCATTTATTTTCACATTGTAATACTTTTACCTGTAATAGATGGGATTGTTGGTCTAGTGGTTGGGAGAGTAGTGGGTTTAGTTGCCACAGTGGGACGAGGTTTTGGTTGTGGCTTCGGCATAACATCTGTAAAAAAAAAAAAAAAAAAAAAAAAAGAATAACAATTATTTAAAAAAAACGTAAATTTCTGCGGACAGCTGGTTTGTTTCTCGACAGAGTTTTAACAGGGCTGTGCACTAGCAGTGACCGGTATAGCCACAGGCGATAACCTTTTGTCTTTGGACGACAAGAAAAACTTCCGCTATGTTTACGTGCATCCTAAATTTCATTGTTGCGGTTCCCTTGGTCTCCCTATGATAATTTTTAGAGCACAGCCTTGTAATTAAAATAACTTTTAAAATTACAGTGCTGCTACTGTTACCGGGGCCACCTAGACAAAGTTACCAAATCACAAAACACAACGGGAACAATAGATTCCAAAATTTGCGACTTGAATAATGAAATGTCGAGTACAGAACAATAAAATTTTAACTTTAAAATGTTGGAATCTATTGTTCCCGTTCTGCTTTGTGATTGGCTAACTTTGTCGAGGTGGCCCCGGCAACAGTAGCAGCACTGTAACATACCGCACACACAGGTCTTGAAGCATTCATACTTCATGTAGCCCACTGTGCAGGGATGTCCGTTCTGCACTCTCCATTTGCACGTGTTTGTCCCCACTTTGTCCGTGCACCTTTCTTCGATGAGGGGGGAGAAATAAAGGGCGTGGTTAAAAAAAATGATACACACCATTTTGCAATCGTCAGTGACCAGATCTTTGCCAAACTACGCATTTAAACCTACTGCTGAACCGTTATTTTTGGGTTTTCGCTGATATAAAAATTTATTTTGGCCACTTAAAGTAACCCTAAAAATGGTGACATAGCCCCTTCAGATATTTCTTCCACTGTGGCGTCACGAACCGTGCTAAACAAAAGTTTAATGAGCAGTATTGGTGTCTACACATGCACTGTACAACGTTTTACATTTCTTAGCAGTGCTTTTGAAAACGTTCAAGTAAAAAAGGGGCGGTGAGTACGGCCCAACCCTTCATTTGATTGCATCATTCAACCGACAGACAAATAGCTGTTTAATTCAAATTCTGACATTAAGATAATTCTCCTGTCAATTCAGTTGTTATAGTGAAATACATTTAAGCTACCAATTAATTTTTGTAATTTCGAAATTTCAATCGTTTTAATTTTACCATTTTCTTACACTCCAAAGAAAAAAAAATTATAAATTAGTAAATGTGGGCAAAAACACTGACTCCCCGGCTGAAACTGTAAAGAAATCTTACTTTCACAATTTGTCCCGTACCATCCTTGATCACAGATTTTCTCTGCGAAAAAAAAATAACATGTTAATCAGGTTAATATCGTTCTGGTATCGCTTCCTTCCTTGAAACAACGTACAGTTCTCGTAGCACTCGACTGTGATCATGGTCAATGATGGAGGATTCAGTTTTTTCAAATTAAACCTCTTCAGCAGTACTTTTGCATGGTACCATTTGTTCTAACTTTTGAGTCTGTTGATGAAATCCTTTGGTGTGACCATTCAAATGAAACCTCTTCAGCAGTACTTTTGCATGGTACCATTTGTTTTAACTTTTGAGTCTGTGGATGAAATCCTATGATGTGACCATTTAAATGAAACCTCTTCAGCAGTACTTTTGCATGGTACCATTTGTTTTAACTTTTGAGTCTGTGGATGAAATCCTATGATGTGACCATTCAAATGAAACCTCTTCAGCAGTACGTTTGCATGGTACCCTGATTTGTTCTAACTTTTGAGTCTGTTGATGAAATCCTATGGTGTGACGATTCAAATGAAACCTCTTCGGCAATACTTTTGCATGGTACCATTTTGTTTTTCAACAATTTAAAAAATTAAAATTGGGATTTATCTTGAATTTTGATTCTTGGCACTCTTGGGAGTTTTTAGTAGCACAGGCATTAAATGTGAACATAAGTACCGCCTTACCAGAGCAGTCAGAGCCTTTCCACTTTCCATAACATGTACAGGTGCAAGTGTTTCGATCGACCTGTCCTCCGTTCTTACACTGCAAAGGACATCCTGTGAGAAAATAGGTTTTAGAACAGTCAGCTTGCGTTTCAGTAATACAAGAATTATTATAAAACAGACTTCTATCCAACGTTTGAGTATAGCTTCAATTAAACGATTTGTCGTTGTCTTTGCACTTGTTCATTTTTTCTCCTCTATTCTGGATGGGATCATTTCTAGTCTATCACAGGTGTATGTAGTGGCGGATCAGGGAAGGTGCCCGATGGGAGACCCCCCTCCCCCCTCTCTTATCTATCCAAAAAGTAATACCCGAAGTTCCGAAAAGAAAATAACAAGGATTGTTTCTAAAGAAACTGGTGCAGCGTCGTTGGGAAGCGAAACACGATAGTCTGTTCACAGACTTTTCCTTTTGATCCGAGCGCGAAGCGCGAGAACGACGCGCTCGCACTCAAGCGCGTTCGCTTCGCTCGCGCTGGGCTAAAAAATAAATCGGTCTGTAGACAGACTAAAACACGAAAATTGGCCATAGTAAAAAGATTGCGGCAAAAGCTGACGTTTCGCAAGCGCTAGTGCTTGAAACGTCAGCTTTTGAATCTGTTGTCAGTGGCCAATTTACCTTCAACTCATTTGACAAAAATCCAATTTTTGAAAGAGGTATACTCACTGCACAGGTTACACATTCGTGGACAGTGTTTTTCCATGAGGTCTTTGTTTGAGAGGCACATGTTTTTCGTGTATGTCCTTCCACATTTTGGGCTAAAATCTTTGCACTCTCCTGAGACAACAACAAGTTATTATTGTTATTTATCATTTCTTTTATTAAAAATGATGCGTAAAACGTCACAAAAAAAATGATTAGAGATTAGATTACTTTTGTTATTTTATCTCTAACGTAACGACGTAAGACTTGCAGTTAAATATTAGGGCGGCTGGTCACAGGTTACTAGAATTTTTTTTATGCGATTCTTTGTCATAATTGCTTGCGAGCTCAATATTTTCTCGTTATCTGATAGGTTATTTTTTCCTTGACACTGTAATTAATTTATTACAAATGAAGTGTACTTACTACAGAGGTTCTTGTAACACCATCCTTGTCCACTGGCGCATTTTGAGCATGGAGTTCCAATTGTGTATGGAAGCTGTCCAACAACGTTACCGCTGCAAAAAAGAAAAGAATGGATGTCATTTTATGTCGTGCTCCCCAACGTAGCAGTAGCCGCTCTAGGTGACCTCCCCCCTCCCTTATCCCTTATTTCCCCTATCCCTTATTTTTAGGTCCGAGAAGCCTAAAAATAATGTTTCAGTCGCTAACATTTTCACTCTGCCCCCCTTATTCATTACGCCCCTCCCCCCCCCCCTATTCATTACGCTCCCCCCCCCCCCCTCTCTTACCCCTTTATTCACTCCGGACCCCTCTCCCCTTATTCACTCCGGCCCCCCCTTACTCCCTTATTTACTCCGGATATCCCCTTCCCCCATTATTCACTACGGACCCCCCCCCCCCCCCCCCCCCCCCCCCCCGCCCATTTATTCACTTCGGACCCTTCTCCCCATTTATTCACTTCGAACCCTTCCCCCATTTATCCACTCCTGTCCCTCCCCCTCCCCCCCCCCCCCCCCCCTTATTCACTTCGGACCCTTCCCCCCTTATTCACTCCGGCCCCCTTTCCCCCATTAAGATGGAGTCTGGATGCATCCACTTTTCTTAAAGGTACAGTCGAACCTTCTTAATACGGACAACAAAGGGACAGAGGGTCCGCATTATAGAGGTGTCCGTATTACAGAGATAGGTGTTGTATGAATTGGTATCTTCAGGACGAAGTGAACTGTCCATAATAGAGGTGTCCGAAATGTGTCCGTAAGGAGAAGTTACAACACTGGCATCATAAGTTGGTTGAGAAAGATTTTACCTAGGGTAGTAGTCACAAGTAACAACAGTCTCCCCAGGTACCCAGGGGTGGGGCCTACTGCCGAAGTACTTGTCGCACCAATTGAAGGCACAGCCGACTTTTTTGCTGCTTGCCCACACAACCTGAAAGCAAGAACAGTAGAAATAGTAAACTTCTTAAAACATGTGTTTAGAGCGATTTTTTTTAGTCGAGTGCCGAATGCAATTCTTTGCTTTGCTATTCGCGCGCCACTCTCTCAGGCAATCTTATTGGCTTATTGGATTGTCTGCATCTGTTATGATTGGCCAGAATGATAGCTTTAGTTTTTCTGGTACCATGCTCAATTAAAAACAGTTCTAAAAACGAACACCTTTAATATTGCTTAAAACTGCAATTAATTTTGGAGGGATAAGTCTTAATCAAGCTAATTTTATTGCGCGTATCATTAATGCTTTGCCTCCCAAGGAATGTGGAAAACAATATTCTCAAATCCCTAAAACGAACACAGAAAGTGGACAGAAATCTTACACGTGCGGTGCCAACTTTTAGCGCAAAATTGTTGCGTTAAAAATTGTTTGACAAAGTGGTGCGAGATGCTTCTGACCAATCACAAAGCATAGCAATGTATAACCAAAGGAAACACTAATTATTTTCTGCCCTTACTTGAAAACCTCCTCTGCTTTACAGTAAGAACAAATGACTGCGCGTGAATAAAACTATCAGCTACCTGAGTGTAATGTCCACACGGCGCTCGTCTACACATCGATTGAGGCATCGGATACGCAAACTTGCCGAACGAATAATAATCTCTCTCCTTGAACCATCTGCGCACAGAGTCCTCGGGTCCTTTTTCTTTGTTTTCAATCCACTTTCCCCATTCTCGTGCCAGATTTTGACCTTATAACGGGACAGTATACGAAAAGAAATGGGGTTATGGTTTAAAATAGCATCTCTATAACCTGACCCCCCCCCCAGAACCATTTGAGAGAACAAGTTCAAAATAGAATAAAGTGCATTTTTTTTAAAGTGAATCAATCCAAATGTATCTAGGATGATGTAATAATTTCTCTTGTAATTACATGTTAGAAAAAAAAACAACTTAAATCTTGATTGCTCAGAACTGGGACATGCTACTATAATTGAAGAGGAAGTTTATGTAGTTTTCTATCTGCCTCGTTTGTATTTTCCACTTTCTTTGAGCTTGATGATTCTGAGTCGAAATATAGCACTCTTTCATTCACTCTGACATTTCCAGTTTAATTATTCCAAAGGTATATATCGAAATTTCCTTATTTTTTTCTACATTTAAATGTCTTGGCATTTGTTGCTTTCCATTGTTAGTTAGTAATGTTTTCTCTCTTACCCACAGACTTGCTTTTTAATGCTGCGTTTGGGAGCCAGGCCCCAAATTTGGTAAAACCATGCATCCACTCACACTTGTCCGACCACATCTGGCCCAGGTTACCAAGGTCATCATTCCACTCCTTCATCAGAACGAGGTAAATTTGTAACTTAGTAAAGTGCTAGTAGAAGTATTTTTAAGTATTGTTCCACATAAGAACGATAGCAAACTTCATTGTTCTGCGGCATTAGCTCTTTCCCACATAGAATATCTTTGATTTCAAGAATAGAGGAGGAGCTGATGGTTAATAATTATATTTCATTATAAAAATAAAGAAAATCCATTTGCGTCAAATAAATTTTAGGAAATGTTCGTGCTTAACCAATCAGAATAGCAGAAGACAATAGCTAATAATTTTGCTTCTTTGATGAAGTTCCCCAAATACAATTTCTTTTAAAAATTGTATGTTGTGCGATTGGGTCTCAAATTACTTGAAACCTTAAAAAAATAAGACAAAATGCACCTTGAACCTTAACTTTTTAGCGGTTTTTGAGTCTAGGCCAATGAGATCACTAGTTGTAACAATGAAAAATCTTGACATTCCATCGTGTTTGACATTCCATTGCCGTTCAGCGCTATCCTTCTTATGCGGATCATTACTTAATCACGTAACGCGTAGGAGCTTTTACAGCTCGTTAAAACACCCACGTGCATCTAAGATGAAAAATTAAAAATCCACAGAAATTAATAAAAATACAGGTGAAAAGAACTATAAAAAAAAGTAAATGAACTATCTATTTGAATTGACAGCTGATGAGAGCTTTTTTAAATTCGGTAACGTTCTGCATTTCTCGCACATCCTGCGGTAGACTGTTCCATAGTTTGCAGACTCCATAAGAGATAGAGTTTCTCTTCCATTTTAGATTAAAACTGGGGCTGTTGTAGAGTAGCTCCATTTCCTCTTAAATCGTATCTATATACAGTGAAATGATAATAATTATAATGATAAATGAAATGTTTTTTGAAAGTAAGCACCTTCTTTTAGGAATACACTATCCCAGCAAGTTAAGTATTCTGGGTCAGGCAATGGTTCTTAAAATGTTTTGGGCAGAGCAACCGCAAGTGCCTACTTAGGATAGGCGAATCTTTGCTGACATAATTGCTTACATTTTGGTTCATTAGCATACGAATTTACGTGTTAAGTGTTTAATACGAATTGACTTCAAAAGTTGAAAGAGCTTGTTAAACGTAGGAATCTCTGCAATTGTTTTAGCTCTCTGCATGCAATTTTTAAGCAAATATCAGCTATGAAAAACTGCAAAATTGCTCAGTGGTAAAAGCGTTAATGAGCCACTGATACATTCTTTGTAAAATTTTGAGTTATTAAAACAGCATTGCACAGAGCGT
This sequence comes from Dendrophyllia cribrosa, assembly GCA_024195265.1. Classification (NCBI taxonomy): domain Eukaryota; kingdom Metazoa; phylum Cnidaria; class Anthozoa; order Scleractinia; family Dendrophylliidae; genus Dendrophyllia; species Dendrophyllia cribrosa. The sequence goes on from JAJLRJ010000008.1 coordinate 14,498,341, forward strand.
ACTAGTATATCGGGCTTTGTAGCTCGATTAGAGAATGTGGCGCATATGCTATAAAGAGGCAATAATATAATTAATACGACTCTTGGATGGTCGGTCGATCACAGGACTCCCAGCCTGCCATCAGAATCATTTAGGGCGCGCTTATCTCCGGTATTGGGTTTCTGTTGCATCAAGCATCTAAGGTACACATGCATAAGACAATGCTTATAATCTAGAGTAAAGTGTTTCATCTAAATATAAGGACCTCACACACCCAAGAGCTACAGTCGTGGAGCACTAGAAGCATCAACCTTCTGATATTACACATTTGATTCGTTCAGTAGTCTAAGCTACTAAATTCCCACGCAAGTCATTGAACAAGCCAGCTGTCGATCATTGATACTGTCTATCACCTTCTATTAGCTCCGGTTCTGTAAAGCTTAGTCATAAGTGCAGAATTTTTTCTAACAAAGATACGGCTTTATGTTGATTTTGAAAGTCAGCAGTGGAGAGAGATAATGCAGAGTAATGCTTTCTGTTTCGTGTACTACACGATTACCAGGCTCAAACCACTGAGTGATTCCGATCAAATGTCCGACGCGGATGGCACATTTCTACCGCTGCGCCTCTATTAACGTGAAATTCAAAATGAGAACAACAAAGGTACCGACAACTCACCAGGTACTCCATGTCCGCCGCACTAGGCTGTACCTGCCCTCTTAAACTGTTGTGCAAGTCCACAAATTGCTCTTTTAGATCGTCGCTCAAACGACACTTAGCAAAATCACTCGGTCGAGGAGTCGTTGGGCCCGTTTGACTTGCGATGCTGATTTGAAGAGTCGAGACCCATAGGACGAGACACACCAGGGAATTCATCATGACGTATCACACAAGCAATGGTGCAGTTGTATAACTGTTCATCAAAAGAAGAGTATTATCGTCAATTTTTGATTCAGTGGGTCACAATCCCTGTCCAATAAGCTCCCAATTTTGCCTCCACTACACAACACTGACAACCGAACACTCAAATGGCTTACAGGCATGAGCGCGTTGGTCAGCATAATATTATCGGTATAATAAAATTACAGAGATGACTCTCAAATGCAAAATGTACATTATATACCGTAAATCCTCTGTTAAGCTCCCCCCCCCCCCCCCCTTTGATTTCAAGTGCTTTTGAGGGGGGGGGGGGGGGGGCTTAATAGAGAGGGGGGCTTATTATAATTTAACGAAACACAAGCAGTCCACCACTCATTGATTACGGTAATAATGATCATTTTTAGTACAACTACCGGTTATATTTTCCCCAAAGCTCGCGAGTACTGTGTATATGAATTTGTGCCTGGATTGGAACGGTACAATTGTACCAGCTATACAGTCAGCCGTTATATTTTTGATTGTCTGGGTTGTGAAGGAAAAGGGGGGGGGGGGGGGGGGGAATTAAAAGAGAGTGGAGGTGGGGCTTAATGAATTTCTTGCTCCAAAAGGGGGCTTACTGGAGAGGGGGGGCTTATTTGAAGGGGGGGGGGGGACTTATTTGAGAGGGGGGTGGGCTTAATAGAGGATTTACGGTACTCAAAATAATACTACACGTTTCTGCAATACCACAATTTATGATGACTTGACAGACGAGGAAAACGCTATCCAGTCACCTTGATCCTCAAGAAACTTTGTACGATAGATAAGTGTAACCAGAAACCCATAAGTGGGTTGAAACGTGCAATTGTCTCTTGTACACTTCAAAACAAGCTTCCGATTATTCAATTTTCCAAGAAGTTACAGCCATATTTGGAAAATCAAGATAAAAATATTAACCAATCAATTCGCTAGAACAACTTGTTTCCAACCTCGAGGGACCGAGGGGTTTCCAAATATGGTACTAAGCAAAAAATGAATATTCGGAAGCTGTGAATGCACGTTACACGTTTCAACCCACTTATGGGTTTCTGGTGTAACAAATATTGGGAAAGATTAATAAACATAAGAATAAGACTTAAACTTGAAGAGCTGAGAAATCGCTTATAAACTGTACATTGCGATTAGAACAGAGGTCAGAAAAAGAACCCTCTGTGGAAAAAAACATTGCAGGAAATCTGGAAAAATTTGAACAATACAAATTTCTCAACAGTCGCTGTACAAACGCGAGGAGGGCCCGTACGCTACACTCAGCGGTCTCACATCCGGTTCTCTGTTCCGTGCCGGCAAAATGTTAATTTATGCTAATTTTGATTATCCTAAATTACATTTTATTGGAGCCTGAAATTGAATAATCCACCCGTTGGCTTAATATAGAGCATTTGTAGTAATTAAAAATATCAGTCAAGTTTGCTTATACAACGAATTTTGGCCGTTAACTTTATCCGCGTTAATTTATTTTGAATCACTTCAAAAAATATCTTTAACGGTCAACATGGCATCCTGTCTTTTCCTTTTTTTTTGTTCAATACTGGTCTAATTAATGAACACCGGCCGCGTTATTAAGGAGCTGTTGAAAAGCACTGTCCTGTGATGCGGCTAACTGACTGTGCAGTATTTTACAAAATGAAATTTAAAAAATTTTCTCGGTTTAACGGAACTTAAAGGGGCACTGTCCCAGCTGAAACTTCGTGTTTTCATGATTATGGCCAGGAGCTTGCTTTAAGCTTACTTTATTATCTTGAAATTGGAAGAAAACCATCGCCAAAAGTGATAGAAGCGAAGAGATATGAACTAAACAGACAATATAACGGCTTGAAAAGTCAAAATTTCACAAGAATGGCATGTTTGATTTCTTGATGGCCTGTCAATAAATAAAAATTTCATGAACTGTAATCCACTTCAACCCTTGCAATCCTGCACTTTATCTCCAAACTACTGCATTTGTTTTACTCTATAGAAACGTTTTATCCAACTAAGTTGTATATTTGGTGGCATTTCGCGGCATAACGTGGAAATAAGCTGAGCGAAATTTTTCCATTTCGGCGGGACAGTGAATGTATGTTTAGAAGTTGAAGAAATCATGAAGTATTGTATTGCGATTTTGACAGGTCACCAGGCCTCATCGCCATTAGTGCCAAAGTAAAACTTCAACAACTTTTGAAAATTACTACTTGAGAAAAATTGAGCTAGAAAACAGTACACAGAAAAAAAATGCTACTCGATCAATGGCTTTGATTAGCCTTCTACCCAGGTTGAATATGGTGGAGTGGTCAACTCAGAAATCTAAAATACATTGATACGTTTAAGTAAACCGCCGGTTTTAAGTCGAAGTTATAAATCAACTGTTCAAGAAGTGAAGCAAAAAAGGGTAGAGATTGAAAGGAAAGAAGCAGAGATTCAGAGATTATTGACTGTTATTGATTATTAACGGCTCCCGCTCCCATGCCTTACCCCCATCCCCTCATTCGACACACTCGCTTTAGTCCCCGTGCTTGGGCATACGCGGCGCTTGGCGTTGATTTGATTCATTCCTGATTAGTCACAGAAATTCAACCGTGAACGTAGTTAAAGCAATTTCTAAACCACTGGAAACTACCTCTAGGTGGTAAGTTTAAGAAAAACGACAACAGTTATGATTTTTTTTAAGACATATTTCGACAGCTCTTCTGTCATCTTCAGTGTGAAGTTTTAAATTTACATGGGACAACTGTTGGTTTAAAGAAGGTTGTTTTCATTGGATACGAATAGTCCGACCATCGACGACTTTATCCACGGACTCAAAAGTTAGAATTAACTGCGTTGCTTGACTTAAGGTTTGCCCAGTTTAAACGCAATGGGTCCCGTGATGAAAAGTTTTAAAACCGTCAGTTGCAAAAATCAGTCCTATCTTATGTAACCGGTATAACCCCAATTAAATACAGAGGTAACTAAGACGGTTTGCATAAAGACTAAGACTGACTGAAAACGTTACTCGTTTGACTCACCGAAATTGCAATGAGATGTCCTATCTTCATACGTCGCATTCAAGACTGAACACAACTTATTTCGGCCGTTGGTTTTATCTCTTAGCGTCTGTGTAAATTTGCTTTACAATAGTTAATTAATTCTGGGAAAAAAGTCAACGGCCGTTGGTTAATCAATGCCGATAATCCGGTCTTTTTGTTTGTCAAATATGGGTCTAATATCCCGCTGTTGGAGTCTCAAAGACTCTCTGTTTACTTTTTATAGTTCATTTGTTTTGGGTTTTTTTTTGTGACAGAGAAAAAGCACTTTGGAAATTTAAACAACAGAAGTCATACAGCGTAAAAAAAGTCGTAATATATTTTATAAAGTTACCTAAAAATCAGTGCAAAATTGTTGTGTTGTGGAAGAAAATTATCCTGCGATCAGGCGTTGTTTTTTTCTTGCAGAGTACTGAGGTGGAAGAAGCAAGGAAATGCGTAAAAAAATCGAATGCAAAATCGAACTTAAATGGACGATAGTACGAAATCTTCCTTTACGCAAATAAACAATACACTGACTGAAAAGTTAGGAAACATTTGCTCATTTTCGTTTCGCAGTATTGCTTCAATTTAAAAGTTATTTGCATGCAGTTGGTAGGTTTGAAACAAAATCGAATTACGCCGCAAGAATGGAAAAAGAAAAATTTACGAGATTATTTGCGAGCGTTTCCTACTTTTTCTGTCCAAACTGTTCATTGTGTAGTGATTATCAAGAAAAGTTAATACAACATCATTGAGTTACGTAGTCTAAAGGATTGCTAAGTCGTTGATCTGAGATCAGGCTTTTTTCCCTTGCGTGTCTAATTGCAGATTAGAAACAAAACCGATTGATTTGTCACGCGAGCAGAATGTTTTGAACTTGGCATTTGCGTCTGATTTGTTGATTTTGAAACAACTGCAAGATTTAACCAATCAGAGCAGAGCATAATGTTAAGGCCCAGTTCAGACGCCGCACTTTTCACTCAGCCGGACTTATTTATAATTCTTTCAATTTGGGGCGACCCAAAATCAACATAATCGCGCCGTTGATTTAGACATCAGACGTGTCATGTACTGTACCTGAACATTAAAATACTTCAATCTGATCGAGTATCCCTCATTTTTACTGTAATAACAATATGCAAAATCTTCAAATTCATTCGCCCAACGACTTGATAATCCGCTTGACTTGAGTGCGTAACTGAATGATGTTGTTTAATTAGACTAACAATCTTCAACAATCACTACACAATGAACAGTTTGGAAAGAACAAGAATGGAAGTGTTGAGAATAGCTTCAGAATAACTTTGATTTGTTGCTAGCCTGACGTATACGTTTCGTCCCAGCCAAGGGACTCTTCAGAGACGTCTCTTTTTTCGCAAACTCGTTGAGCATCACGCTCAAATTCCCGTTCGCAACCAGAATGATGAATGCAATCTCGCAGCTTTTAAAGAAGCTTTTAAAACCCGTTTGAAAATTATCACATGAATTCCTCATTTCCATTCTATTGTGGGGTTATTTTTCGATTTTGCTTTAAAACTAATGCAAATATACTTTCAAATTAAGCAATTAACTGCAAACCAGTAGCTGCAAAGTAAATGTTTGCTAACTTTGTAGTCAAGGTATTGTTTCTGTTACGCAGTGTAGTCAAAATACCTCTTTGTCTTGTGAATTCATCGTTATGGACTGTTTAGCACTCGTTAATAGGCCCGGGGGGGGGGGGGGGGGGGGGGGTACTTGACCAATATTTGGGTATAGGGGTGCCGCTGAGGGTCTGAGACCCTGATCCTGTTTAGGACAAAAATAAACGAAAATACCTACCCTGTGTAGGACAGCACCCTCTATTTTAGGACCCTGTCTAGGACACGGCTCGAGCGTGGTTATTGATCTGAGCTTTAAAAAATGGTAGACGGATCCTTTGAAAAGAAAACGACTTCGCCTTCGCATGAATATACCAATCACGACAAGGTAAGTCGCCACAAGCGCTAAAGTAACTGGAACCATACCCTGTTTAGGACAGATTCAGACCCTGTTTAGGACAGACTCACGTTAAATTATATGCCCTGTTCAGGACAAAAATGCCAAAAACCATACCCTGTCCAGCGGCACGTCCCCGTATAGGTCATATACCCCCCCCCCCCCCCCCCCCCCCCCCCCCCCCCCCCCCGGGTTAATAGGCCTTTACTACGCCCCGCCATTTTGTATAAAAACAAAAGATTTACGCCGCTAAGCCTTGCAGTAAAAAAGTTTAAAACGAGCTTAGGCGGGCAAAAACAAAGCATTTTATTGTCGGGGGGGTCAACATGGCCGCCGTGTGATAAAGGCCTATAGCACCAACATCAACTGACAATGTTAATGCGAAGAAAGTTTTTCAGTGATTGTGAGAATTTTTCCAGTTTTATTATATATTGATATTTTATTGAGTTACAAAAAGTCTTGCATATTGCACCTGCAATTGGCTCCGTATAATTCCGTTTACAGTTTACAAATAAACGTATTCAGTTTACAAATAAGCGTGCGGTCCCCATACCACACTTACAAATACTACATCCCTGAGTCTGTAAAATGCTATTGACGTTACCTGACTCGTCCCCAGTCGTCTTTCCAGGCAAGACGCGGGAAACGCGCGTGGGGGATAGACGCGGAACGAGGGAAGCGCGACTGAACGGGGTGATGGGAAGGAGGAAAAGCAAAGGAAAAGACACCCCTCTTACCTCCTTCCTGTCACACCTCGCGCTCCTCTCCTTAATTGAGAGACGACTGGGGACGAGTCAGTGTGTATACAGCTATTTCAGTAAACGTTGTCTGAAGAACTTGTGCATTGGTACATTCCAAGACCGCAAGACATTGTGGTCATCGCTGTATGGAGCCGGCATACCGTAAAATCCCGGCTATAAGCCCTGGGCTTATATGACTTCGTGAGGATTTTTTGGCTGGCAAGAAAAAAATATTCTGATAAAAAGCATTGTTTTAGTTAATTTGGTGCAAATTGTTGTAAAGAATTGCTGTTAAAGAACGTGGTGTGAAAGGAGGCGGTACAACCGAAATCATGTTTTGTTACCAAACTGATGGGCCTATATCCGGGGGGGGGGGGGGGGGGGGGGGGGTATAAGCGGTGGGCTCATAATCGGGATTTTACGGGATTGTACTGTGAAGTGTATTTGAAATATATTCTGCATGTAAACCCACAATACCTTGCGGTCGTGGGATGTACCAATGCACAATTCTTCAGACAATGTTTATTGAAATAGCTGCAGGGGCGTAGCCAGGACTTTTTCAGAGGTACGCACAATCAATTTTCAAACACTCCCCCAAGCTGCACCCCCCACCCACAAGTTCCAAAACTTTCTCTTTTTAACGACTTTTTCAGGTCACTACGCACGTGCGTACGTGCACTGTGTACAGGTAGCTACGCCCCTGAGCTGTACACCTCATTGCAGAAACGTTGTCAAGTAAAATGTATAGACCATCACAAGACAAAGAAGGTTTTGTAATGTTCTGTTCATTGCTTTTATACTATTTTTTACTTCCCAGAATGTTTTCAGAGTATGTTTGAGGTGTCCTGTGTTAGTGTAATGTTCATGGTTTATACTGCTTATCCGACAACGTTCACGCAATTACGTTTACCTTTATGATAAAGGTGACGTTTCTTCTGCCAATGTGTATGGCCCTATTACATGTTATTCTATTTTTGAAACATCTCCGTATCTTTCTCCTAAGTCGAAGTCTTCGGCAATTTTCTGTAGAGTTTGTATGACTATTTTGGAAGTCTACCGGAGTCTTCTGCCGGAGACAAAGTTTATACAATACAATACAAAAAAATACAATACTGTTTATTGTGTCATACGCTTAGCTATAAAAGAGTATGTTATCATAGACGCCTTAGAAAAGCAACGACGATAACAAACCAGCTAGTTTACAGGTATTCCACTTAAAAATTAATAAAATACAATAAAATAAGAAAATTTATCATTAATAATCTGTAGTAGCAATACAAGCTTATACATTTACATTTATACATTTATATCATAAGCAAAAAGAAATCGTGTCACTATGATCTTTAGATAAAGTTGACAAGGTCAATGTCTTTTGAGTTGTTTATATAAAGTTTAAATTGTATTTAAATTATCCAAATCACTTATCCTGTTCTATGCCTTTAGATAATTGCACATGTCATTATTACGTTTTCTTCATGTTCACCGCTATTGCAATTGGTTGCCCAAACGGCCCAGCTCTCTTTTTATTCCGACCGCTCGTTCACGTCAAGCTTTGCAAATTCGTCAGAAAAAAAAATAAAAAGTGAAAGCCTTATTCACCCAGGTAATGTTACGTTCGATTATACTACAGTAATATTGTCCTCGTTCCCATTTTACATGTCGACCTCGAGTTCATCTCAGGCCACATATTAGGGCGGGACTCTACCTGAATGCAAGTTTTCTGCCACTTAACATGGCTTTAATGGAAATATCTCGGTCATGTTTCAAGCAATCCAAAAACCCTTCACACATTTCATGAATCTATGTCGTGGGATGTTTTTGTAAATTTTTCGGTGATTTTTGGGACGAAATTGTTTTTCTCAAAGGATTTGTAAAATTTAGAGAAATAAGAAATATTGAAGATTTAGTGAAGTTTTGAAATTAGAATTTGTAGTTAATAATTAATAGACGGACACCAAGTTAGTGCACTAGCAACCTAGGGTACTCTTGCGTGGGTATCAACTGTCTGTTGATGTTCCAAAAATCGTTTTCTTTCTTCTATCTCTTCTTTAAACCTCTTTAAATTTCATTCAAATCAGTCACGGTTACTGGGGCAATCGTGGGAATTTTGAAAAGAAGTTACCTCGTTTTGAGGGTATGCCTCAAATTAGTTCCACCCGATTTAACATTCTGCAAAGTACTAAACCACGCCTGTTAAACCGGCTTGAACCCTTAAACCTGCATTGATACGGTCTTGCAAGATCTCGTGCTATTGTTCTGTTGTTTTGGCTGGTGATTTGACTCCTAGGCCTGTGATATGTATGCTGTGTGCATAGCGCATTAGAATTTGTAGTTAATAATTAATAGACGGACACTAAGTTAGTCCACTAGCAACCTGGGGTGCTCTTGTGTGGGTAACAACTGTCTGTTGGTGTTCCTCTTCAAATTTCCTTTCAAATTCAGGTAGAGTCCCCCCCCCCTCTTAACAAAGGAAAGAACTCTCCAATATTTTTATATCAATTCAATAACATAACTTTATACATATTAAAATTATGATTGCCCATATCAACGAAGCGCGATTTGCCAGTCTGAAAGTCTTCCGTCTGAAAGTCGTCCGTCAAAAACCTGAAAATAAAAATAAAAATTGACCGAATGCAAATATGGCTGCCGATTTATTATTCTTTTTTATGTATGTCAATTAGCCTGACTGGCCTCGTTAGCACGTGAAAAGTTCAAAAGAATGTTTACTCTAAAATGAGGCTAGTCAGGCTAATTAACATACATATAAAAGAATAATAAATCGGCCGCCATATTTGCATTCATCGCCTCATGGTGCCACTGCCTCGTCCCCAGGCCTCCTCCGCTTTCAAAATGGCAGGCGCAGAAACCGCTGGACAACGCTGCGACCAACGCAACCTCATTCCCAGGGTCTCTCTCTTGAAGGCGGAAAGAAAAGAGACCCTGGGAACGAGGTTGCGACCAACGCTGCAAAAACTGACTCCAAGAATCGTGGAGCATCTGGCACGTGACACACGATGGAATGGCGTTTTCGGAGGTTATTTTCAGTGATTGGCAGCCGTGTTTGTTTTCTGGTAATCTGAAACCGTTGTTCAAATGAAACGAAATTAAAACATTTCATCATGTTTCACGCGAAAAAATGCTCCAGGATTTTTGCAGATCCTAGAAGTTCAAGCAATTTTGGCGATTAAACTTTCAATTTCATCGTCAATGTCAGTCTTATTAAGAGTGTATGTCTGAGAAAACCAGGCAGAGGTCGCAAGAAGGGGGTCGGCCGATCTTCGCAGTATTTATGTTGGATGTAGCACTTACCCAACTAGTTACCATGGTAACATTCATTTGTTGATTGACTTTGTTGTTTTTGAAAGACGACCACCCCCAAAAAAATGCCCCCAGCAGCATAGTGAAACTGTGATTTTAGGTCAACTTTTGCGGTCTATATCTCTCGATATATTCAAGCAATAGACACAATTTCACATCAATATAACACATGCCCTTTGGCAATTTTAATGGGTATGTCAAACAATGTTCACTGTACCTCCGACAAGTCTTGTGGGCAAAGAAAGCATGCACACTTCGCGACATTTTCAAAACTCGAAAAACCACCCATTTTAAAAAGCCCGTTTCTCAGGGGTCCGGGAAAATATAAAAATAAAACAACTTGCATGCTACTCACCATACATAGGAAGATATCTTAAGCCAGAGTTGAAATTGGTACACTAATTTGAAACTCTTATCAGTTCGCTGTTTTTACCGCTTCCGTGGATTTTGGCTCATCAGGGTTAATTACAGTCACCGTGACTTTCTTGATGCTGTCGATCGAATTATCCGGATTTTGCCATTTTATCGTGTCCAAAATGTGTGTACAGCTAATAGCTATGGTTCCAATTATGATTCCTTGTATAAAAAAACTAACTTCAAGCAAGAAAGAAGCAAAGAAACGTTGCGCAAGATAATCGCGTGACAGCCGCTGAACACGTAGTATTCGAAGCAAGATTGTCCGCGTTGACGAAAAGGATTTTAATGACTTCCTTGAATTTGACTTCTGTTTCATAGAAATTGTTTCAAACATTCCATAAATGAGTCCCATAATCTTCTGACTTAACAGAAAGTATAAACGGCTGGTATCTGTTGCCCGCAATTCAACAGACAGAACACTGTTGATGTCCAGTCTGTCTGTTGACCTTTGCAAATTTGTGAAATAATAGGTCACGTTTCCTCTGGTTTTCGTCAGTCCTGTAGCTGAGTTTCAGTTCCCCCGACTCTTGGTGATTCGTCAAATGATGCTATGGTACTGTAGCAAAGAATGGTAGAAAAATTTACTGAGCTGTAAAACTATTACCAATTCAAAACTGCTGGTGTATCCTTCCAAGAAATAAAAACTTAGTAACCTGGCTTCGATTCATAGACCACCGGAAACGGAATTGTCACCAGGAGCCATTCAGGTTTAAGTGGACCTTTAAGGTGGCTCAAAACAGTAATATTTCCGTGAGAAGACTGGGAGCTAGCGCGCACTTCAGCGTGAGGTCGCGCGAGATTTAAAGTTTGAGAAAATCAAAACAAACATGGCGGCGCAAGGCCTTCTTCGTAAAAGTTTGTTTCAGCCGAGTTTAGTGAGTTTTCTACGTTATCAGTTATTTTTTACTCCGACAACATCCGTTCGTCTGGCAATTTCGAAAGAAAAACATGTGTTTAAACCGCTGTGCTGGAAATTAAACGAAGAAATATGTGATGTTCATGTTGCGATCGATCGCGCCGGCCAATCTAGAAGACAGCAGGGGAAAAAAATATCTTCTGGTTTTCTTCGTTCTTTTTATCTGGCCAGTCTTACCGTTGGTTATTTATGTTACTCTTCTTCTACCGCTTATGCTGCTAACGACGACAGCGAAAAGGAAAACTCTGCTGATCACACACTTGAGCGCTGCAAAGGGCGCTTTGTGTCGAAAGGTCATCTGAGCGCCGTCAAAAAACTGGCGGAATCTAAAGATAATTTAAAAAGACCCATGGGAAACGAACACAACGGAGAGGACAAGGATTATGAACCAGTTGAAAAAAGAATGACTAGATCAAGACAGGTGAGTTTTTTTATCAAGGAAAATTGTTGCAAATTACCTCGCATTTTTATATACAATACGACGCCGGTGAATACTCGAACAAACAATTACTTTTTTTAGCAAACTGAAGAAGAAAAATTAGGAACAAGACTCATAAACCTGGATGTGTTGAGAAATGAACTTAAGTCTTGCTCGCACTGCCACGCAGGTAAGTCAAACTTAGAAAATCTTTTAAAGATTTTTTCACAATTAATTTCACTTAAAAACTAATAATAATAATAATAATAAATGTCAGAGAACTGGAGAGAATCGCATAATAATAATAAAATAATAATTTAATTTACAATAAAAACAAAAACAAACAAAAAAGTCAACAGTCATAACATTTTAAAATTAATGTGGTATCTTTATTTAATTTTATAAGTTATAATTTTAATCTGTGAAAATACTTGACTACATTTTTTTATTATTATTCTGCAGTTTCACAATATTTATTTCATATTTTCATTTTACAACAGGGTACACACCATGGCACGGTTGTTCAAGGCCATGATCATGCTATCTAGGATAAAAGTGTAAAAACTTTACCAACTCTAATTTCCTTGATCTAATTTTGAACATTGCAACATGCTTGAAGCAGGTGTTTGTACACTATACCATATTTGCTCTAATTAGACCCTATCTCGCATCCCTTTTGGAAATAAAAATTTTAATAAGCCCACTCCCTCTATTTAGTCCATCTTCCTGTGAGGTGACAGAGAAAATGAGAAAACGTCTATTTCCTACTGCAGTAATTAAACATTGTTAGTTCAGACAACATCTACTTCCTTCCTCTATTAAGTCCCTTTCTAATACCCCCCCCCCCCCCCCTTGTAAAATCGAAAACTAATTAGTCTCCAGGGGGCCTTAATAGAAGAAATATGGTATATTCTTTACAATGTTGTGACAACATGTCTCAGAGTCAGAACAATGCAACATCAAAGCTGTCTTAAAATGTTGTGTTTGAATTTTATCCTTGGTCCAAATTTTATTTTCCTTTATTTACCACTCATTACCATACCCAAAAACAAAGGAAAATAAATTTTCAGCCAAGGATAAAATTAAACCATAACAATAACAAAAAAAGAAATATTTTCAAGTAATGTTCAGACTACAGCTCTGACAAACAAATTATTTCTCCTTCAATAATAATGTTACCCACCCCTAGTCAAAATCAGTTGGTTACACAAACATCAATCATGTGATTTTCAGGCCCCCTGTCAATAGCGAACACTGTTGGTGAAGGAAGGAGTGGATTTAGTACTTTACTCACTGTAAAGTGCACTCATTGCGGAAATCTCAACAAAGTAAATACATCTGGTCAACACAGAGCTGGAAGCCGAGGGCCCTTAGCCAGTGATGTAAATACCAGAGCAGTTCTTGGATCCCTTCATATTGGAATTGGAGAAACACAATTGAACAATCTGCTCACTACATTAAATGTTCCTCCAATAAGTAATGTACTTTTCAAAAGACGGGAAAGGGAAATCGGGAAGGCTGTGGAAAACATTGCAAAGAAGAGTTGTAATCACATTTTGGAAAAGGAAAAGAAAAATGAAGAAAAAAAATATCCAAATCAGGGAGAAAAGGATGATCTAGTTGGAATAGCAGTTTCGTACGACATGGGGTGGCAGAAAAGGGGCAAGGGTCACAACTCTCTTACAGGTCATGGTACAGCAATGGGGCTTGTCACAGGCAAAGTTCTATCCTATGCAACCAGATGCAAGTCCTGCAGGGTTTGTGACTCAAGTAAAAGGTCAGGAAAAGTAGCTAAGAATCATGACTGCAGAAAGAATCATGCAGGTTCTTCTAAGTCAATGGAGAGAGATGTAGCTTGCGAACTTTGGAGGAGTGCTCCTGAAGCAGGTGTTAAATTTTCTACTTATGTTGGAGATGATGACAGTACAACTCTGGCAGATATACATTCTAAAGTGCCATATGATGTCCAAAAGTGGTCCGATACTGTTCATACTAAAAGATCTCTAACAAGTCGTTTATACAATCTCAAGGATCGCATCCAAGCATCAAAACTTTATCCAAACTGTTCTGCATTGAGTCAAAAAGTGATTAGCTATTTCACAAAATGTTTCAGCTACGCTATATCTCAAAATGCAGGAAATCCAGATGCTTTAAAAGCAAGTCTTAACTGCATTGTGCCGCATGCATTTGGCAATCATGCATTGTGTGACATGACCTGGTGTGGCTACAAAAAAAGTCCATTAACATACAAGCACACTGACCTTCCAAATGGCAAGGATTTGCATGGTGAGCCCTTGAGGAATACCTTAAATAATCTCTTTTTAGAATATGCTACTGATATTGTCATTAATAAGCTCTCCCCCTGTGCGAACTCTCAAAGGAATGAAAGCATAAATAGCACAATTGCAACAAAAAACCCCAAAACCAGGTACTATGGTGGCAGTGAGAGTAGCGACTTTAGAATTGCATGTGGAATAGCCCAAAAAAATGTTGGCTACAGCTATGTTAGCAGAGTTTTGGAGGCACTTGATATCGAGCCTGGGTATTTCTGTGAGTCGAATGGAGATCTCTTGGACAAAAAATTGTTGAATGATGGGAATAGGAAGTCAACAAAAAGTTTCAAATACAGACGGAACCAGTTACACAGTCAGAAAACTTCACAAATCCTTCGAAAAGAAGCTAAAGAAGGAAAAACATATCAAACATCAGTTGGTTTGAATTTAGATACCCGTGTAAGCCAGCCTTCACCAACATCATACCCTGAGATTGAACATTTCTTAGAAAATATTTCATCAAATGAATTGCAAGAGTATGAAAAACTGGTACCGCCTTATACTGTAAAACCCAATTCAGAAACACTAACCTACGACCCTACTAAAACTTATTCTTTCATTATTTTTGACACCGAAACTACCTGCACTGGAAAACACGCGGAGATCTGTCAGTTATCTGCAATCAATGAAACCAACCTTGCAATTTTCTCAAAGTACATTTTACCGACAAGCAATGTCAGTTCCAGAGCCACACGAGTCAACAAACTTTCTGTTAAAAATATCAATGGGAATAGACAATTATTGAAAGAAAACCAACCAGTTGAAACGGTGTCCCTTGGTGAAGCGCTACAGGAGTTTCTGGCCTTCCTTGTACGTTCCTGTAGTTCACATCAGAAAGAATCTTATACAGTTTTATTAGGCCATAATTCATCCACATTTGACACTCCAATTCTTCTTCGGAAAAGCGACGCAAACTTTCACCGCAGACTAAAAGATCTAAATGTTTATTTTGCTGACAGTCACATTCTTGTCAAAGATCTGTTGAAAGGAAAACATCCAGCTCTTCAACTTCCATCAGGACAACTTTGCAAGTCAAATCAATCCTCTCTGTACTCGCACCTTTTCAACGAAAACTTCGAAGCCCACGATGCACTGGAAGATGTTGTCGCACTACACAAAATTATCTTTAAATCTCCTCTTCAGTTAAGCAAAGAAAAAATTGTAAATTGTTCTGCAGCGATTAGTATTTCACAAGCAGTTGACAACCTTTCATACTTGGATCGGCGTCACGAACGACTTCAGACATTTGATGGCAAGCTTTTCAGCCCCACCGAAAGCAATGGAATTATATCCCAGTCGATGGCACAGAAAATTGCTGGAAGTGGACTATCATATTCAGATCTGAGAGAATTGTACATGAAGTTTGGCTCAAAGGGATTGTTGGCAGTCCTGAGCATGCCTTCCAGTAGCAGTCAGTGTAGATCGAAGCAGCCTCGCGTAACTCGAGCCAAGCGGATTCTTGCTGCCATCTTGAATCACTTTCAAGAAACAATACCTCGAGAAGAATAACCTCTTCGGTTCTATATACTGGTAAGTTGTAGCCGTTTCTTTTAGCCAGAAATGTAAGTTTAAGCAGGATAATTTTCAAACGGTCATGTCGAAGAAACTCGAAGTCAACACGCGTCGCGTGGAATCACAGGCTTTACTGATCAGCGGACCGCCTTCACGCATGCGCAAGGTGCGATCTTGTACGGTCGAGATTTTTATTTGCGCGTGGTACGCGCGTGAAACTTTTTGCTGTCCACGAAGCGAATAGCTCAAAAACTGACCCGGTGACCCTACTTTTTTAATGCAGATAATTGTTTAACATTAAACGCGAAATGCATGTGCAAAATACTAAAAAAAATTGTGGAGTAAAATTTCTCCAACTTGAAATTTTCTATTTTTTTTAATTTAAGCAAAATCTACTCCACAGAATTTTTTATAAATTCTCCTGGTTTATCTTTTGGGTGTAATAAATAGATTTATTTAATAAAAATATGGGGTCACCGGCTTAGTTTTTAAGATAGACGCAACTGATGGTAAAAAGTGGGTCCACTTTGTTGCTATGCAACGTGATAGTGCCACCTTAAATTATTGTGCAAACACAATGAAAGGTACAGTGGAGAGTTACTTTAAATAACTAGCAAAGCCATTTAAGACAATGCAGTTCCAGGCCTGAGAAATCGCACTCTTCTTTTATAAGTCTCAAAAAATAGAAAACTGTATTGAGCCACCTTAAGGTGGCTCGATATAGTTTTTTTTTGGTGCGCGCAGATTGGGTTCTAATTTACCCGCGGGACTTTTAAAAATTTGAGTCATGCAAGAAAAAAGATAAACAAACATGGCCGCAATTTTATTTTTGCGCCGGCCTGGTTGACTGTGTTTTTCGCGTGTATGCAAGCTAGGTTTACATTCTTCTTTCTTTGGTGGTAATGTGATTTACCGAGAAAAAGAAAACAGGGCGGTTAAAGTTCCCTGACAAGAATGCAGTGAAGAATGGTTTCGCGATCGACAACTCAGCCCCGCATCGACGCAATTTTCCTCGGAATACGAGAGAGTTTATTTTGGGCTGTTTTTAGGGGCAGTGTATTTTCTTAATCTAAACTCTATTAAAAGAGTAATGCAGAATGTGTTGGGAAAGACAGTTCATCTTCTAATAAGAACAAACAGCAACGGAGCGTGTGCGCGACGAAGTTCCCACCCACTGCATGACATTTGTGGTCGATTCTCGTCATCGATTAGATAAGAAAATGCACAAAAAAAGGTTATCCAGCTACGAACCACCAGAAGAAATAAAAAGCAAAAAGGAAGCAGACGTTGTATGGCTTTTAATGAAGCAGCAAATCAGAAATACTCAAAGGAGAAAATTAGGAAATCTTCGATCTGGCGTTCAAGAAAAGACGCAACAACACGGCTACAGTGATTATCAATTTGTAGTTTTTGACACGGAGACAACTTCTTTAGGTAAAATAGCAGCTATAACTAAACAGGTAAACACTTACAATTACTATGTGCATTTTCCCAAAATGCAATATCAGCTACTACGCTTCTCGATTTAACAAACTGTCAGTGGAATCGATAAATGGCCAGAAAACTTTGCTCAAAGAAAACGTTCCAGTGCATACTGTTCAACTGAGCGATTTCACCACTTTTCTCTCCAGTAATGCTATCACAAATTGCCACAGTGTTTTGATCGGCCACAATTCTTTTGTTTTGACACTCCCACATTGCTACGCTGTCTTAGGCTCTCTCCTCCGCAGAGGCTCCTATCAGTTGGGCATGAGTTCAAAGAAACACTTTCATCCATGAAAAATTCTATTCGCCGACAGTCTTCACCTTGTCAAAACACCCGAATCGCTCAATCCGGGAGGAAAGCCCTGTAGAAGCAATCTTCCATCGGTTTTAAAATCTGTTTTTAATGAAGAGCTTTTTAGCACATGTTGCTTTGGAAGATGTCTTTGCTCTCCATCGCGTATTTATTATTATTTCAATCCCCGTCGTTGTAAACAACGGCAATGTAAATCCCGCCTCCTTCGCTTTCGAAGACATGGTATTTTTAGACGAACGCTTCCAGTGTGTGCAATTTCAGGGATAACATCTTTTCTCAGAGTAATAATGGGCTGGTAAAGCAAAGCCTCCTACAAAAAATTGCAGAAAGTGGCCTGTCCTACCAGGACTTACAGCGTCTCTAGAGAGGCTCGCAATTTTGAGCAGAGTGCCGACAGCAGCGATTCCATCCACTGACACCACGAGGAACAAAGCATCCAGCGATTTTAGTCAGAATTGTTAATCATTTCGAAGGCAAGTGATGTACCAGCCATTACTAGACACGATTCATCCAAAGGATAACAGTTTCTATCTCACAAAAAGCTGCACAGCGCGAAAGAGATGTCTATAAATGAATAAACAAGAATAACATCCGCAAATCGACCACAAAATCCGCGTGGAGGAGTGGCATGACAACTGCCACGCATGCGTAATTGCCGATCTTGTCGTGTCAAAATTTTCAGAAATTTGAAACTTTCGAAGTCCACACTTCCGCTTCCGCTCGGTAAATTTTTTTCATTTTTTGCATGTTGACTTCGTTCTATCCAAAGTGCGTTTTACGCGATTTTCAAAAAATTCTGTCAACAGAGAAAAAAATTACCAACGAATTCTAAAAAACGCGTTTTTTCTTTAAAATTTCTGACAGATTTTTTTTAAAGTTGGTACTCGGGTAGAACACAGGGGTCGAAGGCCGTATGCAAAATTTAAACAGAATTCACCGTGGAATTTTAAAGATAATTGAAGATATGTCTGTTTTGAGGCCCTACTTAAAAGCCCAATGGCGTTGCCATGGCAACGCCAACCTCGATACATGTATGGTAAATTAATACTGTAATATTATCTTGATTTCGGGGTAAAATGTGATGACGATCTGCAAAGTATAACTCTAATTGTTTTGCCTCCAAATATACTATACAGGGAAACCAAAATACTATATCGAGCCACCTTAAGTGCTAAAAAATTAAATTTCAGTTGTAAGTCCTATATATATTTCTTTTCTTTTCGTTATGTTTCCTAATGAAGCTAATAAATTTTATTGATTAATTATGTTTCTACTTCTAATGGAAAAATATGTAGTAATTCAATTACTTGCAACTGATAAGGATGTAAGTTTCACCGGCGTGGGAACAAGAAATTTGATGGCTTTCGAAGCCATTTCAAAATAGTTCCAAACTGGGAATTAACGGTGGAGTAAAAGGATGCCGAGTTGCAGTGGTGGAATTCAACGCTTCTAACCAAACGGGAGTTATTAAATGGGACGGTATCAGCTTCTACAGCAGTTTCAGATATGAAGCAACAGACATACGTGCTTGGCTTGCGTTTGGTGTAGGAAAGGGGCAACTATTTGCCTATGAAGATCTTGTGAAAAGGGAGCAAGGTGAAACAGGACTGGAAGTTATTCATTCCTTTCCCCCACGAACCACTGTGGGCTTTGCATCATACAAATGCAAATCTAATGTCCAAAGTCTATTTGCATGTGAAGAAGCACGCTGTGTTAAAGTCTTTGCAACGGAAGCAGAAGTTCAGAGTCACATGGACACTAAGGAACACCTGAGAATTGCCGAGTGTGAGTCCACATACGATCGTGTTAAAACAAAATGGGCAGAGAAGCTCAACTGTAAGCTTTACTGCCGCAGCACCAAAATGCGCAACCATGCACCAAGCAGCCTGAATTAAAGAGAAGCAGGTCCCCAGAGGCTGGTTGGGCATTAAAAAAGAAGCCAAAAGTTGTCAGAATGACAATGAATGATGATCACATTGTCCGATGTGAAGAACTATTTGCTAGCAAAGTTTAACAGTGGCTCAGTATCTGGACTTAAGGCAAATCCGATTCAGGTATTAAGTAGGCCTTAATTAATTGACATAATTTATCTCAGTAATTCTCGATTAAAATGCTAATACAATTTTAACGAATTAAACTCCTTTATGTTGTTTCGTTTCTCTGTTGCACCACGTTGTAAGTTTCAACTTTAACCATTTTCATTTAATTACCCAATTAACTCTAGAAATGCGTGCCTGAAGTTGGAACCGTAAAATGTTGCATTTGTAAGCCTCGTCAATTTCTGAGAAGTAAATTAATTTTTTTGTTTGGTAAATTTCTACTGGGTGTTGATTATGACAAATCTACATTTAATAAAGCATTTGTTATTCTCCTTTCCAATAGTTAATTTTAAATATTCCAAACGTCTTGTTATATTCAATGTTTGCAGTGTTCACGAGAGATGCGATTTGCGAAGGACAGTTCTGGAAAGGCGCAGTTTAAATCAACCGACTGGCGCACCGCAAAACAAATCAGCAGCTACTTTTCCAGACTCGCTGCACAGCAAAGAAAGAAGCTATCAGAGCAGGGGAATGGTAAGGGGTTTCAGACTGATGATGATGACGACGACGACGATGAAGATTGGGAAAGAGAGGCCGACTTAGCACTGAGAAGACAGTCAGTGTATAACGAGACCAATCTTTACCACCCTTTGGAATACAGACGAAACAATATATATGTGACTTACAAAAACGAGGCAAACTTCAATCCAAGTTCAAACTGAAAGATTTAGAAGGTATTTGTCAACATTTTTATCTAAGTGTTGAAGGCTCTAGAAACAGGAAGGCATCTTTTGCTACCTCAATATCTGAGCTAGTACATCGATGTTCGTGCTCAGAAACGTAAGATGTAGATGCGGAACTCATTTTGCATTTTATAAATCGAGGAAACAGACGGGATGAATCGCAGAGGTACTCCCATGTAAAACAGACGGGGTTGATTGTCGGTACCAGAATCTAGTTTTGTGTGCGGTAGCTTGAATAAATTTTTACTCCTAAGAAATAATAATACTAATACTAGGAGTAATCAGGGATAAATGAAATGCGTTCGAAATTGCTATTATGGGAAACTTAAATTGCCATTAAAAAAGTGTCATTCAGGTCGGTGTGTGGGGGGAGGGGGGGGGGGGGGGGAGGGGGATTTCGGGTACATCTTAAATCAGGATTTAATAATTGCAGTATTGTGAGGTGCCAAAAGTACCTGTATGATTAGACATATTTCAAATTTACTAACGTTTTAATGAAGTAACAATGTGAATCTCTGTGCTTGATTTGTCTACATTGTTTGTTTTCATTGGTTTTTGATAACTTTCTCTTTATGTTTCTCAGTTTGTTTTTACTTTGACCATTTCTCTTAGTCACTGTTGAAACATAGTGCAACTCATTGATATATCCAATGAAAATTGTCTCCGTCCTTCCTGATCAGCAACAGGAGTTAGGAATGTACCTTTAAGTGAATCATTATTCGTTAGATTCTGTGATATGAATGACACAGTTATATGCATTAGCCACAGCTTGCATAATGATATTATCACACCATGTGCCTTGTTTTGACATTTGTCGATTATAGTTTTTCCAGCGATCATCAGAAATACTTTCAATATATAATTCTGGGTAATCAGTCCTATACAGTTGCTGTAAAACTGGCCACCGAGCACAATCACTCGGTTCATTTGGTTTGTATTTGTGACCGCTATGGGTCAGAGTACAATGACTCGGTTGAGTTCCCGTTTTGTTCAGAAAAGTCGACATCAATTCAAAGCAGCAGGACGACAGCAAAGATGCTCGATTTGTCGTTGCTCGGATACTGACATGGGGCTTTCCATATACTCTTGAAGTAGTAAACACGTCCCTGATAAGGCTTTGACAATTAGCAACACTGAACTTTTTAAGAAACAGCGCATTAAAGTTTGAAAAAATGAATTGAACTTACCATTCCACGCAAAGAACAGTCTGTTCGGTAACTCGAAGAGAGCCCACGACAATCTTGGAAAGGTTTTCAGCTGAAAATAGTTTCGCGCGCAGAGCCTTCTTATTATTCAAAATGGCGCAGATTTTGCACATCGCCCACCCAAAAAATCTCGATTCTTCACGCCGGCGAAATCACGTGATAGGTGACCACAGGAACCCCAAGATTAGGACTGCGTTCTCCTATCGTCGAACGCAAAAAAAAAACATCGACAATTTCACAATCTGTAGTTTAATATTTTTTTTAGAATTAACTACCCTGAGCGGAACCAAACGACGAATGCTAACCTCTGAAAGATACATGATAGTGTCACATGATAGGATCAGGCATAACGGGGTCGAGATTGTTAGTAAGTTCACTAGTGAAGGTAGTTCATGCTGGCAAAACGCATATGAAGCTGCTTTATCTACATACCAACTGGAGAAGTATAGTGGGGCGATCTCTGATGTATGACGAAAATCAGTAGCTCTTTTATTAGTTAATACATTTAAAATCAGAGGTCTATAACTAAAGGTTCCCATCTCTGGTATTGACTCTTGTCCTATCAGATTTGCATGTAGGCTATTTTAGATCATTTTCCCGCGAACCAGTACCCAATCACGGTGAATCATTTTTAATGCGCGCTACGCAAAGCCAGCTACTTCAGTGAAATAACTTCACGTCTTTAATTCAAGCAACAACCTTCCTGCGTGACTGGCTACTAGTTCGCGTGAAAATAGTCTAAAATAGCATACACGTGAATCTGATATCCCGCGCGCAGTGCTAAATGGGAACTTGTAGTTCCAGACCTCTGATAAAATCTGATAAAATATAATTCTCACGTGAAAAACAACAACTGTATTATAAAGTTGCATGACAAAAACAAAACAAAGCAGTAAAACAGTAGAGCAATATCAGTGCCAAAACTTTTATAAATAGAATCAAACGTTTCGGACTTTGCCATGTAATGGTAGAAAAGACAACGCAAACAATGAATATGGCAAGACGCTTAGAATATTTAAAATTAAAATTAAATAAACCTTTTGGCACTAGATTCTAATTGTGATGTTTCCAACCAAGTGCTACGCAGCCACCGAGCTGTTTTGTTCTCATTACTTACTGATAACTGTAAAGTACAGTACAGAAAGTATATTACATTTTCAATTTGCATGTCTTGTTTTTTCAATGACAAAATGTTTTTTTTTTCAGTATGAATTATAAAAACTACCGACACCGCAAGATTTGTATTTTTCAGTATCAATTGTAAAAAATACCATTACCCAACTAGTATCAAGAAATAGTAACCAGAAAAATTATCATGATTTAAACAGCTAATTGTATTGGAGGATTCGGCATGCATTGTTCGAACTAATAAATTTAGCAAATTTCCACCGGTTTTCCGTGGTGTGGACTCTTATTTACCACGATTTACGTCATCACATGGTCAAAATGTTGTGGACTCACGAGGCGCAGCCGAGTGAGTCAGCAACAAATTTTGACCATGTGATGACGTAAATCGTGGTAAATAAGAGTCCACACCACGGAAAACCGGTGGAAATCTGTTTTTTACCACAATATTTAGAAAAAAATACAAGGAAAAATCGAAGTTTCGTTACAAAACGCGATGCATTGCGCGAGCAAGCGTTGTCTATAACTTGCATTGCGTGATGTTAGCGTCAGCACCGTTGTATGTACTCTCATTTACCACCCGCATCGACCAATCAGATTGCGAGATTACCGGCAATTGTGGTAAAAACATGTTTCTCCTGGTGACAATTCCGGTAGAATCACCGGTAAAATATGTATTCCCGGGGAAACTTCCGGTTCCGGCGGTCCATCATGCCAGGTTACTAAGTTTTTCTTTCTTCGAAGGATATCAACTGTTTTGAATTCATGTCTTGGCAAATTTTCTAGTGTTCTTTATTACAGTACCATGGAATTTCCAGACGAATTACCACAAATTGCAGAACTGAAACTCGACTGATGAAAACTAGCGGAGTCGTGACCTATTCAAAGGTCAACAGATGGACTCAACAGAGTTCTGTCTGTTGAATCAGTAGCGCGGGCAACAGACGCCATGAGCCGTTTATACTGCTCACCGTTCAGTCAGAAGATTCGGGGTTCATTTATGGAATGTTTGAACAAAAATGTATTTCTCTTTGAAACAGGAGTAAAATTCAAGAAAGTCATTTAACATCAGACAGACTCGGACATAATATCTTGCTTCAGTTCGATGTTCAGCTGCTGTCACGCAATCATCTTGCGCAACGTTCCTTTGCTTCTTTCTTGCTTGAAGCGAGTATTTTCTACAAGGAATCATAATTGGAACCATAGCTATTAGCTGTACACACATTTTGGACACGATAAAATGGCAAAATCCGGATAATTCGATCGACAGCATCAAGAAAGTCACGGTGACTGTAATTAACCCTGATGAGCCAAAATCCACGGAAGCGGTAAAAACAGCGAACTGTTAAGAGTTTCAAATTCAGTGTACCAATTTCAACTCTGGCGTAAGATATCTTCCTATGTATGGTGAGTAACATGCAAGTTGTTTTATTTTTATATTTTCCCGGAACCCTGAGAAACGGGCTTTCTAAAATGGGTAGTTTTTCGAGTTTTGAAAATGTCGCGAAGTGTGCATTCTTTCTTTGCCCACAAAACTTGTCGGAGGTACAGTGAACATTGTTTGACATACCCATTAAAATTGCCAAAGGGTATGTGTTATATCGATGTGAAATTGTATCTATTGCTTGAATATATCGAGAGATACAGACCGCTAAAGTTGACCTAAAATCACAGTTTCACTATGCTGCTGGGGGCATTTTTTGGGGGGGGTGGTCTGTTTTCGAAAACAACAAAGTCAATCGACAAATGAATGTTACCATGGTAACTAGTTGGGTAAGTGCTACATCCAACATAAATATGGTGAAGATCGGCCGACCCCCTTCTTCCAAAATTTTTCAGCTTTGCCCGGTTTTCTCAGACATACACTCTTAAATGTCAAACGAGCTGAAAGGTGTTGGTGTACAATCGAAACATTTTCGAATCTCCCTCGGAAATCTTCGGAAAATGATCGTAAGCATTCGTACAACCTTCGGAATTCTTCGGAAAATCTTCACGTTAGCTACCATGTTTGCTCTTATTAAATGTCGAACGAGCTGAAAGGTGTTGGTCTACAATCGAAACATCTTCGAATCTTCCTCGGAAATCTTCGGAAAATGATCGGAAGCGTTCGTACAACCTTCGGAATTCTTCGGAAAATCTTCACGTTAGCTACCATGTTTGCTCTTATTAAATGTCAAACGAGCTAAAAGGTGTTGGTCTACAATCGAAACATCTTCGAATGTTCCTCGAAAATCTTCGGAAAATGATCGTAAGTGTTCGTACAACCTTCGAAATTCTTCGGAAAATTTCTAAAAACTTTGAAATTAGTGTCGTTTATATAATAAACAAAATAATACGTGGGTGCTTGGTGATATCGGGGTGAATAATCGAAGAGAAATTTCATATCTCCGCGTACCCATGCCTTATCTTCTTTGTACATCACCATTAGCAGTCTTTGAACATACCTTTGTTTTGAAATGAAAATCAGACTCTGAACCAGTCGTTCATCCTGACCTTCTGCCCCTTATGTCTCAAGTTTTTCCTTTCTTTGCACTTTCCACAAGTCAGTGGGCAGTGAAGCTCTATGAATTCCTTGTTATCCGTCTTCTTCTCCAGAGAGCAGTATTTCTTGAATCGCTTGCACAATGGAAGATGGTCTTTGCAAACTAGGCAAAAGAAGTAAAAGACTTAATATTCATCATGTCGCGAGCGCGGGATAAAGAAAAAGAAATAGGAGTCCTCGACAGAAATCGAACCAATGACGTTCCGCTCACCAGTCAGGTGCTCCAACCACTGAGCTACGAGAGACTCGTGGCGAACTAGGCCATATACTAGGTTCACACACCGGTCAGATGCTCTAACCACTGAGCTACGAGAGACTCGTGGCGAACTAGGCCATATACTAGGTTCACACGCTGGTCGGATGCTCTAACCACTGAGCTACGAGAGACTCGTGGCAAGCTAGGCCATATACTAGGTTCACACACTGGTCGGATGCTCTAACCACTGAGCTACGAGAGACTTGTGGCGAACTAGGCCATATACTACTAGGTTCATGTTTGACAAAAGATATGAGAAACGTTGACGTTAATAAGGGTTAACTGCGGCCTGGAAGCGGAACATGCGATATCTGTAAACTTTTAATGAATCTGTTCCACTGCCGAAATTTGGAAAACAGAAGTCGATAAAATACTGTTCACTTACTTCACATTTTAGAATTTTTTGTCTTCAAGTATAATAAAGGGAGACTGTCAGCAGATTTTTTTAATTAATCCTATCAGCTGTATTTTTGTAGTTTTCGTTTCTTGTTTTTAATTGTATTTTTTATCAATTTTAAAGTTAGTTTTATTTATAATTTCTTTTGACATTTAGGTATATTTTATTTTGCTTTATATAGTTTTAATTTTTTTCTAGTTTTTTCTTTTTTCTAAGTTTGTATGTTTAATCTTAGTTAGGACCTTTCTGAAAACCACATAATTGTGATTGAAAGGTTCCTAATAAAAGATTATTATTATTATTATTGTCCCGCCGAAATAACAAAATGCCGCTAAGCTAATTTCGATGTTATATCGCCAAATCCCTCCAAATATACAACTGGATTGGATAAAAGGATTCTAAATAGCAAAACAGAAGCAGTAGTTTGGAGATGTTGTAGTTAATTTTTTATCTCAGTTAATTTTTATTTTTCCATTGTTTTTGGGTATGGTAATATATGCTAATGAATTTGAAACAAAGGAAAAACAAAAATTACCTGAAATAAAAAGTTAACTACAACAGAGATAAAGTGCGGGATTACAAGGATAGAAGCAGTAGCCACGCACCTCTTCGGAACCTTTAATTTCATTGGACCTGGTTATCACGCACTTGTATTGTTTTTAGGTCTAGGGTCCATTGTTCTGTTGTTTGTTCTATTGTTTTCTTAGCCAATCTTGTGAGGCGTTCCGAGAGGTTCATCAAATTTGATTTCGTGACAAGCAGAATGGAAATCAAAATTGCAATTTTCTTGTTGAATTTTTACTTTCTTTAGCTTCTGTTTTGTCTCTTCAGTTAATATTTCTTTGCTTTCATCACGTTTTGGCGATTTTTTCTTCCTATTTTAATATTAATAATAAAGCAAGCTTAAAGCAAACTCCTGGCCATAGATCAGCGGGGATTTCTTGGTGGAATTTTAAGCAATTATAATCGGCCATTTCCGAGTTTCCTGCCTCGTTATCAAAGCGAGGCTTGGTGCAACATCTGTATCTTGGTTTGCACATGACGTCATAAAATTTCAAAAATCTAAAGTACACATCCTACAAAGCTGATTCTAACATGGTATGTGGATACCAGTGTTAATCTTTCCCAAAATTAAAAGTTCAGGTTTTATCGGTTTTCTTCCGATTTGTAAAGATTTTAAATGTGTCACGGAATTCGTCACGATAAGCCGTTAAAATAACAAAATTTGTATTTATTTATACATTATAGACGCTTATCAGCTGATTTTATGTAACTTATAGTGAATCCAATATTTTGTGATGAGATTTTTTGCGTAATTATAACTTTGAAGTTTTGGCCGCCATGTTGGTGTACTGAAGTGGTACACCAACATGGCCGCTCCATACATTTTACCACTGATTTCACTGTTACGCGACCCTTGGAATCAAAACTACTTTGAGCAATTTCAATTTACTCTGCCGTCAATCATACCTAGTAGGAGGAGTTTGTATACTCCTGCGTGATCACCAGCCTGCAATGGTGTCCGAAGAAACGAACTCTTTCCATATAAGGTATGATTGACGGCAGGGTAAATCGAACTGCTCAAAGTAGTTTTGATTCGAAGGGTCGCGTAACACTGAAAGAAATGGTAACTAAAAATGTCAAATACTCGTTCGCATTTAACTCTTAAATGAAATGTTCAGGCGCTTCAAAATTTGACCCAGATGTGTAGTTTTTAACCCCCTACATAAACATTTTGGTATCGAAATCGGTTTAATGCTTTTGAATTTTGAAATGACATGATATGAGGTAAGTGCGAGCCAAGAATTGTTTGTTTTACTTCCTTTTTAGTTCTATTTACCTGGGCAGTCTTTAACCCCGTAGACATCCCCTGCGGGAGTGAACCCATCCCAACAGCAACGAAATCTTTCTCTACTGCAACTTCTCTGACGTTTATCACCTGGACAAAGTATTAAAAAGATCTCAACTGACTTACATCTCATTACTGGTTACCAAGCAACTATTTCAATGCAAGGCAATATAATTTGTCCGTTTATCTTATCCCGCCCTCCTCGTTAAAAGTAGCTTACCGACATAGACCTGTATGTCCGCATTAATAAATCGACTTTGTTTGTTTAGCGAGGCCGGTGACACATAACAGTCCTATGTTGACTAAAAACCTGTGGCACCGTAGAATTCCAGGTCGAATTGGAATTTAGAAATGTTATTTTTCGAGGAGGAGAAAAAACCGGAGTACCCGGAGAAAAATCCTCGGAGCAAGGATGAGAACTAACAACAAACTCAAGCCACATATAGTAGAACGTGGAAGAGAAAATTGGAGTAAAACACTGAAATGAAAAGATTGGGAACAATAGGTTTGATTACTGTTTTCAGCTCTCCAATGATGTCTAGACCCGCGCCACTTTTCGTTTTCTGGCAGCGGGTTTTGGCTACTTTTTTTTTTGCCTTTGTGTATCTTTGTAACTAAGACCGCCGTGGGTAACGGGATTAAAACAAGAGCGATTTTTTTAACCAAAATCAATTTGATAAGTGTCCCTTAAAACAAATCTTTATTTATTTTCATGATAACATGAAAAAGTGTGTTTGTTCTCACCTCGATCTAACATATCTTTGTTTTCAACTGCCTTTAAGCTTATTCCCATTTTATGACTAATAGCATAACACTATACCGTAGAATCCCGGTTATAAGCCACCGCGGTTATAAGCCCACCTGTCTGCCAATAGAAATTTCCTCCCGGTTATACACCCCCTCTATACCGGGTACCGTATACAGGAAGATTAAAAATTTAATTTTAATAGAACGGATTTCAGACGGTTCTTTCCTCCCTATTATAAGCCCCCGGGTTATCAGCCCCCCCCCCCCCCCCCCCCCTCGATTATAGGCCCACCCAAAAACCCTTACGAAGTTGTATAAGCCCAGTGCTTCTAACCGGTATTCTACGGTATGTTGTTATGGACTGGATGAGAAGCACGTTTAACGTGACGTGACTTGCCAAGTAAACATTGCGTGACAGAAGTAGTCTCTTTCTTTTCAGTTAATTTCAACCCTGCCTCTCGCCTCTTACACAGATTACCCAGCTCATTTTTTCACGTACATTTCAACCATAACTCGATCTAAAAAGTCACGTGAATTTGATTTTTATTATATTGCATGACTTGTGTACATTGCGTGACCAATAAAATTGCTTTACTTACAGAAGTGACAAGTGGCAGCACAGCTTCTGGTCATCTTAGCCTTTAGCTGTTCAATCTCCGTATGGCAAACTTTAAGCCCCAGTTCCTTGACGAGTTTTGCACAAGTGGGTTGTACCTTTCTGTTATCTCTGCAGTCTAAGGGTGAAACAAGGGCACAATGTTTGCAGTATCCTTATCTTGGAGCAAAATGAAATTCTGAAGAGCGATTTCGAAAGCCATAAATTGAACAATCGACAGGGATTCTGCCCTCCGTGATGTATTTTTGATACGGTTTCTAGTCTGAAATGGGAAAAACATTTGCAGTGTAGTGGTCTGAAAATAGGAGAAATGTTAAGGTATTTTATGGGTTAATAATTGTGTAGGAAAATTATGTTAAATCACGGTAATGTTTTAAGAGGATGGCCGCACACTCCTACTGACATTTTGAGGAGTTTCTCTGTCTCCTTACCCCCCCCCCCCCCCCCCCCCCCCAATCCACGCCCCACCCACGTTGGGTTCGGGATGGAATTATTCTCTTTTTACCTTAATCTCCTTCTGGCAAATCTTAATAACTTTAAGGAGTTGCACTACTGCGAGAGAGGATTATGTTTTTAAAACATTCATTAATTTAGGCCTCTGTTTCCGGGGACTATGCCAGATAGATCTGTGGAATTGAAATCGCTATTAGTCTTACTAGTAAGCTTTAACCTTTTAATTCTTAAGTGCTCTTGTTTAGGGTGCGTTCGATTGAACGTATTCTAGAATAAAAATAGGACGAATGGTCACAAAAAATCGCGTTTAGTGAGATTTGGGAGCCACTGGAAAACTATAAAACATCATCTCCTATTGCTGTATTATGAACATGTTTTGCCAGATTTATACCGCAAGTGTGCCAAAACAAACAATTCTCCGAGAAATGGGTTGAGAAAACGAGGTGCAAACGAGGTGTTTGGATACCGATGGAAAACTCGCATTTGAATAGTCACACTATAGGATTTCGAACCAGCTTCCATGTTGCACGGCATAATAAATAGAACCACAGGAGTCAATTATGCTCGATAGCTTTTATTTGTTTAGTTACATGACCCAAGCACAAAGTTGTAATTGTCGCTACAAGGAACTAAATTGCTGAATCTTCTGATAAGAGATTCTATCAGTTGGATATGAAGGCATGTTGTGATAATGCACTGGATGTTGCCGAAAACAGGCTCTTGCATACTAAATCATGAAAAGCAAATTGGCCTTATTAACTTTGCTATCTTATTTTCCTTCTGTAATCGTTTCATGGTTTCGTCATCTTCATTCCTTTTTTAGCTTGTTTCAGTTATCACAAATCTTTCATGGCCACCATAATGGAAATATTTTGAATCTTGCAAATCCCCCGCACACTTTTGTTTGTACTCGCCAAGTGTTATCTCAAGTTCCGTGCGATATCAAAAAGGGTCAATGGTTTGTAAAATAGTCCAGACACGCCTGTTGTGACATTCGACGTGCTTTAACTTGCCCTTCGACATGAAAAATGAAACGAAAGAAAACAAACATCCCGACATAATTTTCAAGTAAAGGCTGGGCTGTGGAGCAAAGACTTAAGTTTAACATGACTTCAACATTCCCAGCAGTCCAACGATGATGGATCAACAGTACGCTTAGCAATTTATCAATGCCTCTTTTAATTGTGATCATTGCAATCATTTTCAGTGTCGCGGCATTGTAAACGTTATGTGAAATTTATATACTCCTTGAAGTCCTACTTAAATTCCCAGTCCTTTTGCTGTTATCGCATTAGGCGTTTTTTCTAGTTTCTTGAGTGGCGCTTCATACCGAAATGAACGGCGCTGTTAACTCTTTAATCCTGAAGAATGCCAAAAATCGAAATTCCAAAAAAAATTCAAAATTCCATTTGATAAAATGTTGAAAAACAAATGGTACTTCCGTGCAAAAGTACTGCCGGAGAAGTTTCATGTGAATGGTCACACTGTAGGATTTCGTCGATAAACTCAAAAGTTAGAACTACTTCACATCTGGCATCTTCATCATTGACTCTGGAAGTCAAGAAGTACAGACTATACTTAGAAGGGTCGAGAAGAAGCTCTACAAGAGCGACCAAAATCAAACTTCATAAAAAACATTCCAAATTATTTTTAATTTTGTATAAAATACTGAAAAGAAAACAGTTACCAAAAGAAAGCCTGATGAAGATATTTCATATGGATGGTCACACGGTAGCAACTCTTCCTGTCAAAGAGTAAAGCAGTAGTTCTGAAGTGCTGTTTTTTATGACCTTACGTTGATTCGAGGTCTTCGAGTCTCGTGGTTGAATTCATAATTAAGTGTGGTAGATCAAATGACTCTCGTCTCTCAAGTACATTCGTTTGGTGCTGTTTATTACGCAATAATTGGTGGTCCAACTTTTGAGTCTGTGGATGAAATCCAGTAACGTGTTACTTTCTAAACACGGAATGGCCTCTGTTTTCTGTTATGATGCATTAGTTATTACTTTTTAGCCCGTTAATGAAATGACTCGCTTATTTAAGCCATCGAAAACTGGCTCTTTGTTTTTCTCTTCTTCTTTTCAATGGTTTCCAAAACGAAATTGTGAAAACGTATTACATGTGTTCTTTGCCACCCTGATCGGGAAAATGGAAGAAAAAATTATTGATCACGTACCCTGTCTTCGGGGCCTGTTCCTCGTTGCTGGCTTTCTGCTAGCGCCAGACACTTGCGGAAGAACCACAAAGAGTACCAAAACTGCGACCAAGAGGTACAGTAAGACCCGTTTTGCTTGAATCGCCATGTCTTGATCAAACTTGAATTCAGTTTCTCCTTTCTGTGATAGCTGATCTCGCTCGTCTGCTGAGTAAATGCACGGATTATCACCTTTATATTGGTGGGTGCGACTCGTGATCGTGACACGCGATAACGAAAACACGCACATTTATTACCTCGTTGTCAATTCAGGTCGGCATAATTTGATACACTGGGCTGGGGCGCCCGGGTAGACAGGGGGCAATGAACTTCCCACGTCTCGTACTCTTTACTCCTTATTCCCACCCCTTCCTAGCTGGTTCCCGCCTGCGCTTCCCGCCTCTGTTGCAGCCGGGAGACTGGAGACTAAAATGTACACATGGGGAGAGGGAGGGGAAGGGAGGAGGGGGGTACAGGAGGTAATGAACTTCCCACGTATCGTACTCTCTACTCTCTGTTCCCATGCTTTCCTAGGTGATTCCCGCCTCTGTTGCAGGAAAATGGAGACTATATAAATGTACACATGGGGGAAGGGGTGAGGGAGGAAGGGGGCTTTGAACTTCTCGGGTCTCGTACACTTTACTCCTGGTTCCCAACCTTTCCTAGGTGGTTCCCGTCTCTTTGCATTTTTGCATTTTCTATGCAATGCTGCGAAATCCTTTCCTATTTTTTATTAGCTTCGCTTCTTCGCTTCGCCAGACTCGTCAGGGACACCACAGCAGCTTGCGCTAATTACTTTGGTCCCGTAACTGGATCCCCACCTCCCAAGGAAAGGTCGGGAACTATATTGCGGCGGTTTCTTTCCGCTTCCCATCAACTTGGGAATCCCGCTCCCAGGACTTTTTCCGACTCCCGTAGGCTGTCCGCCCCCCTCGATTCTCTACCGTTACCGACTAGACTGCCCCCCCCCCCCCCCCCCCCCCCCCCCAGCACCCCCGGCTAGACTGACTGTTTTTCTGTTCGAGTATATAACAGGAAATCCTTATAATGGATTCTTGTTAAGTTAGAAATACCGAGCAGGTCCATGTTTTGCTATCCTGGCGACCAGCGAAAGAATGGTGTGACCGTTCAAATGAAACCTCTTCGCTGGTACTTTTGTATGGTACCATTTGTTTTTCACGATTTTTTAAAATTACATTTATTTTTAAATTTTGATTTGTAGTACTCTTGGGACTTACATTGTTTATTGAAGAATTTTATCCTTCTTGAACAGACGTTTTTTTCGGCACATTTTTCACCCGCCGAGAGGTGAAACAAGAGCCTAAAAAAATTATGTTCTCTGCCACGTAGGCTAAAAGAATTTGTTGATTAAAATCTCCAATAAATAGACATCATGGCGATAAAAGGCGTCAAGTTTTCCTTATCAAAAACATCACTTCAAACTTGGCAAACGTCTGTGTTTGCGTGTTTTCTCGCTTTCTGTCACTGTTATTTTTTTGTATCCTGTGAGCAGAAGCAGTGGGATGTAGGTCGTTTATCTGCACGCGAACGATTGGTAACTTTTTAAAAACATGAAACAATAACATCATTGAGAACTTGCATATTCATTAAATACTGTAAAATATATCTTTGCTTAACAGGTACCTTTCTTTCTTTATAGGTAAATTAATCATCTAGTGATTTGCATTATTAAAGAGGAAAACGCACAAGACAAGATCAAGCTACTTGCCCTGTTTTTTTTTTTTTATTAGACGACTATCCAGGTAAGACAAATCATGTACTCCACTCCAAAAGCGTCTTTATCTTTTCAAACACATTGATTATATAAAAACTGTGGATGATGGTAAAAACTGTGGATTAAGACCCTGCAGGATGAGATATGGCAAATTAAACCACAGGCAGCCCAACCGTGGTGTGTGAGTCACATCAAATTACAGATTTGAAGCCGGTACACAGTAATGAAATATATATTGGTAAAAATACGATTTGTCACGGAATTGAGAAGCGATAGAAAAATCGAAAATATTACACAATAAAGACTTCTTCCCTTTACTTTATTGTCCCTTGATGTGTCCTGACCGGTTTAAATGCATTTTTACCACTTTTGTCACTCGCCCCACTATCCACTATAAAAGATCAAACGCACTGGACCCTCTCGCCGTGTTGATTTGCATATAGAGCAATAGTACCGCCCCTCCCCCGATGAAGTGTCATTTTGTTAATCAGGCGCGGACGCCAAGCTACACGACGATCCGTCGGTTGCACGCATAATGGCGAAGCGAAATGGTCAAGTTTGAGCTGGGAAATGAGCGATTCTCGGGCGGTTGCGATGAAATTTGGAAACCAGAGAGCAATGGATAGGTAACTACGTTGTGTACGGTCCTGCTGCTCGCAATTTGGAGCGATAAGTTCATTTATTGTAATTTTATTGCCTTTTTCGCGTTGAGCTTCGCTTTTCCAGTCGCCAGCCTTCCCTTCTTTTATAGTGGATAGTGGGGCGAGTGACAAAAGTGGTAAAAATGCATTTAAACCGGTCAGGACACATCAAGGGACAATAAAGTAAAGGTAAGAAGTCTTTATTGTGTAATATTTTCGATTTTTCTATCGCTTCTCAATTCCGTGACAAATCGTATTTTTACCTATATATATATATTTCATTACTGTGTACCGGCTTCGAATCTGTAATTTGATGTGACTCACACACCACGGTTTGGCTGCCTGTGGTTAAACCCGCAATATATATGAACCACTTTCGCCTGACAAATGACGCCGGTTCTTATTCTGACTGACTGCCCAATCACAGACGTAACACATATGGGTTACAGTACAGTGGCGGATTTCGGGGGGGGGGGGGGTGGGGGCGCAAGACTGCATCTTTTTCAGTCCAATCCCCCACCCCCCTCCCCGAATCGTCGCCGTCTTGAAAGTTTAACTGATTACGTTACACAAAATATGTACCGCAGGCCAAATAACTAAGGGCGCAATTATCTTCGGAAAGCGAGGCACGAATTTACTGTACACCGATTTCGCAGCTTCCGACGTTCCGAGCTCGTAGTAATTTGGCCCGCGGTACATATTTTGTGTAACGCAATCAATTTAAATTTCAAGACGGCGACGATTCGAAGAAAAATAGCGTCTAGTACGATCAAATAGAGCTCCTCTGGACCCTGTGGTTCATTGGGGCTTGAGCGTATTTCATTTGGGGGCTGAATGACCCGTATAAGCATAATACGATACCACACGCGACTGCATTTCCGATGCACGCACGCACGTTGTGTCTATCGATTTTTATCGATTACCAAAATAAATATCAATCAATATAATTTAACTATGTGAAACATGCCGATCAGTTATTATTATGATCTTCTTTGCACTTCTCTAAAGTGAAGGCCTCTTCACTTCCAGGCAAAGTAATTACTTCCAATCACTTACAGTTTATACGCTTTGTCACTTATTTATGCTTGATCGTAGGACTTTCTCTTCTTGAAGACTTCTTCAAGGATTGTTTTGGCTGAGGAAGAGATTTACCCCGACCGACTTGAAAATACCACCACCTGCTGTTGTACCAATCCCAATCGATAAGGGAACCAATTTATCCATCTTAGGTTTCTTTGTCCTGAAGGCAGTCTGGCTTTCTTTCGACTTTTTGGTCAAGAAACTCTTGAAACCAGCCACTGATGAGGTCACTGAAATAGTTGATTTTAATTGCACCGCTTTTAGGGTCCTGTCTTTAACAAACTTCCACATCTCTCACAAAACATGGCGAATGCAGGCTGCACAAGCGGGAAGGAGACCATGTAACCTGCACTAGTCCCCAGTCCTTATCGTTTAAGAAAATCGGAGTTATTTACCAGTACTCTGAAATTGTGTTTTGTTTCGCCAATTTCTGTTGTGTATCAGGAGATTGTGTTGTGTTTGAGAGTTGGTAGTTGTGTTTCAGTGAATTTTGTTGTGTTTCGAAATTTATTTTTGTGTTCTAGAAATCATCCGGGATGTGTATTTGAAAAGCTTGTTGTGTTTTAATATTGATTGTTTTGTGCCGAAATTTATTGTTGTGTTTCCGAATGGAAACTGAGTTGCGTTTTGCCCCTGTGGCCACCGTAATTGGCTACGCCGAATACAATAATAAATGACTGTTGACCCTTAAACAAGGACACTGACTGTAAAAGGAATAGCTCCGCCCCCTCTTTGTCACACCACTGCTTCAACGGCTAATCAGAGATGGCTGACACTGTGAGCAACACGGCGGAAGACCGTTGCCCCAAGAAATAGGTCTAATTCTACCTTCACTAGTTCAATCTTGTATAAGATTTATCTTTCACGAAAATAAAACTAAAAACATTATTTGAATTTATGCGCCTTTTAGCATGAATATAATTTTTTAGCTTTCCAAATTTGAATCTCGCGCGGTAACGGTTCTCCATTGGCGAGCGATGCACGTGATGTTGACAGTTCGGTGTCAAGTGTGAAATGACTGGCGGCTTGGCTAGGCCAAGGTTCCTTTTATAGTCAGTGTCCTTGTTTAAGGTGGTACTACGACGAAAATTTGTTATTTTGTTTTCCACGTTTTTCACCAGCAAACTATCAAATAGGCTCAAAATAATAGGAATCGCGATAAATTAGTTCGGTATATGCGTAACCGCACTGGAAATTTCTGAATGAAAACTCCGTGAAAACCGTCCGCCGTTACTCAGTTCACAAATGAAAGCCCGCGACTTTTCGGTGAAGCGGTCTTACTTCTGATCACGTGATGTGACTTAAAAGACTCACGAAAAAAGTGACACACTCAAACACCAACTCCGCGGTCTGGCCACTACCTTACGCATGCGCACAGCCATATCACCCGGGCGTCATTTGGCAGAGAAATAAAGCAAAATTTAAGAGGCAACAATTCGGAAAAGAACTTCAAAGCATTCAAGATGTCGTATCCTTCAGATTTCTCCAGCTTCTGAAAGTAAGTCTTCTACGTCACGACTCGCCCCAACTCCCCGAAATTTGTGTCCCGGCCATTTTTTGAATCTAGTATTAAATGGCGGCAAGACGATTTCGAAAATTACAATTCAAATAAACACACTTCCAGAGCGAATTTCGACCCAAAATGTGGCACGGTAAGTAATACTTAATTATATTTTCAAAATATGTAAACAGAGATGAATTCACAAATTTGATCATATTACCATTGCCGAGACTCACTACGAGAGGAAGAGTGGAAAACTAAATTGAAAAAATTTGCAAAATGTTGGAGGCCTGCAGGAAACCGCGCTATACACAGCATGCGTATCATCAGCCAAAATAGCAACAGAAAAATAGCACGAGATCTTGCAAGACCGTATCATCGCGCGCAGGGAAAGGACAGCTCCCTAACCTCGTGCCCAGGGCCTTCTCCACTTTGTTCCATTCAAAATGGCGGCCCAGGTAGAAACCGCTGGACAAGGCTGCCAAAACACTCCAAAACTCCTGGAGCATTTTGTCAGGTAAAACATGATGAAACGTCTTCGTTTCGTTTGAACGACGGTTTCAGATTAGCAGAAAACAAACACGGCTACCAATCACTGAAAAGAACCTCCCACGTGACAAAATACTCTACGATTCTTGGAGCATATATTTTGGCAGCCTTGTCCAGGGGTTTAAAATTCCCCCGCACAGCCTTGACTCGTCCCCACTCGTCTCTCTAGGCAAGACGCGGGAGACGCGCGTGGGGGATAGACGTGGAACGAGGGAAGCGCGACCATCACCCCTCGCACTCCCCTCGGCCGCGCTTCTCTCGTCATTTGAGACGACTGGGGACGAGTCAGCCGCCAAGCCATTTTGAAAGCCGAGAAAGCCCTGGGATGAAGTTACCCTTTATTTTAACCGCGGTCAAACGAGAGACACCTGTGCCTTAAGTGCGGTCAAACGAGAGAAATTTGCAAAAGTTAAGCAAAGTACTTAAAAGTTAAGGTTATTATTTTCACTGTTTAAAGTTAAATATATTGCCAATAACAATAAACTGCAAGGCTGATCTGACCACGTAAAAAAGAAAAAAAGTAAAATTTGCGAGACATCATCACGATAGAAACCGATAAAGTAGGATCGTAACCGTGGACAATTTTTTTTTAACAACGAAACAATTGTCCACGGTTACGATCCCACTTTATCGGTTTCTATCGTGATGATGTCTCGCAAATTTTACTTTTTTCTTTTTTACGTGGTCAGATCAGCCTTGCAGTTCATTGTTTTTGTTCATTCATTTTTTTGGCTGGTTAGGTCTCTCGTAGATCCCACGTATCATTAGCAGCATTATCGTTTGCGGTCTTCTGCAGTTTACTTTTATATTGCCAATACACTGTCAATTTACCAAACGTTTTGAAAGTTTACCAAAAAAGTTCTAAGCATTTAAAAACTGTGAACTGCAGAATTGTCGGCGCCATTTGCCAACATAATTTTGATCAGGCGCAAAGAGTTTTGGTCAGTTTTCAACGGAAAAAGCTCATCATTTTGAGAAAAATCAAAAGATAGTAACGTCAACTAATTTTTCTTATATATATATATCCTTGCCCATATTTCCATATAATATTAAATAAAATCCCACTAAATAAAACGAAAAACGCCTCAGACGTTTGACCGCGGTGGACCTTAAATATTCATGGGTCCTGTTTCGTGTGTCGCCACTCGCTAGACATGCATCTCTAATACGTTTTCCTAAAATCGCAATTTGGCGATCATTGACTATCATAACTCAGTATTGAAACTAAGTCTTAAGAAGACAGGTGCTTTAAATTAATCTAGAAGCAGATAAAGTAAGCATGAAATAGTTTAATTTAATTCGACTATCAAA
Source organism: Dendrophyllia cribrosa (assembly GCA_024195265.1). Taxonomy (NCBI): domain Eukaryota; kingdom Metazoa; phylum Cnidaria; class Anthozoa; order Scleractinia; family Dendrophylliidae; genus Dendrophyllia; species Dendrophyllia cribrosa. Next base: position 14,536,631 of record JAJLRJ010000008.1, read on the forward strand.
AATATTCTTAGTTCAGTACAAACAACTAGACAGTATTTGAAGTTCCAAGCTTGATAAATAAACAATCTCTTTACTTTACACTTGACCGATAAAACAATTTACAAATGAACTGCCCTTTACTTGTTCTGTTCGTGGTAATATGGCTTATTTTAACCTGAACACGTTTGTCAAATATATTTCTGTTATATGGTGCCGTGTTCTTCAATCTATAATTAGATGGTATCTCTTTTAGAACCTGTAGTCAATGTTCTGTGATTCAATCTTCAAAGAGCCACCCATTGTCAAATAGCAAAACGTGAAATCTCCGTCCAAATATTGCAGTTGACACACTCGGAATCTGAAAGTAAATATATCAAAAATAAATGAATACTCGTTTTCCTCTTCGGTGGGCCCCGACTTATCAGGAAAGTGGCCGCGAGAGAACGCCAGCGTATCCCGGTAGTTGAATTACGTGTTGTATAGCTTAGCGACATATTTTCCTGGGCCCGGTTGTTCGAAAGCCGGTTAACGCTAACCCAGGATTAAAACTTAATTTAATTTCTCTTGTTAGAAGAGTTTTCAAAAGCTAATTATAAGTTACACACGACGACAAGTCAGAGACGAAACTAAAGGGCAAAAATACTTTGGAAAAATCTCCATGGATTAATTATTTAACTGGGTTAGCTTAATCGCGCTTTGAACGACCCGACCTTATATTCACTTTGTTGCACACTGATTTTAGATGTCCCCTAGTCATACTGTAAATATACAACTAACCTTTGTTTCAATCAAAGTTTGGCCCAGTCAGACATCTTGATGTTAAGTCCTTTGTTCTGCACGTTCCTTTTTTCAACACATTTTCCACACGTCATGGGGCAGTGAAGCTCCATGAATGCCCCGTTTTGCGAGTCTTTGTTACAGAATTTTTTGAATCGACCGCATAATCGAAGATGATCTTTGCATACTAGAAGAAAGAAAGATATCGCAATTTAACTTTAAAAAACTATGTTTTCAGAGAGAGGAAGGTAGACATTATATGGTAGTGGGTGAAACCGTTGAATAACTGAACTGCAGAATCCAATCAAACTAATCGCAACGTGTATAAAGCCTATAGGAATGACAACCTCTCCTAAAAGCGGTCTTCAATTGCCCACTCCAGAAACTTTTAAAAATACCATAATACTCTTTAAAGTGCAGGTTTGGGTGGTGCTTGATGTAAGCCTCAATTTTCCGATTTCTTTTGTTTTCAGCACGAACTGCAAGTGCTATGCTTCAACTTCGTGGCAATTTGCATACGGTGCACAATTGTATGCGAACACACAATACTACGTCCTAGCGTTCCTACATGTCCTCTGAATTCCATTGTGCCATTCTAACACAGGATACTTGAATAATTACACCCCGGTGAGGCTGAGCCTGCACATAAAAGAGTATTATGGTATTTTTCGGAGTGGCCAATTGAGTGTCGAAAGTAATTTCGCAATTGCTTTGGTTTTGCTTTGCTGCGCTTTGTGATTGGCTAAAAAAATCTCGCACCACTTTCTCAACCAATCAGAAGTAAAACCAAAAGCAATCGTGACTTGGCTGCACGCGTTTTCCCGCGCTTGGCGCCGGCTGCATGTATTTGCTTCGAGTTCTGATTGGTTCATTGGAAGGACTGCCTCTGTTGTGATTGGCCAGAGTGATAATTTTGGTTTTGGTTTTACGAAACTCAATGGCAAACCGCTCTCGTGTATAGGTATACAAATGCTGCGCTGCTGCCCTTTGTATACGTAATAATCGTTTCGATAATAGGAAAGACTTGACGTTTCATGCATTTCCGAAGGATCCTTACCGAAGGTTAGTTTCTCCACCGTCCACTTTCCAACGTCACTTTCATTTGCTATAACTGCTCAAGAATATCTTTTGGGGTTGATTTTTAATCTCTAAATCACATATCGCTCTTGTTTCCACCGCCATATTCACGTTTTTAAAGTTTGCGGGAAATTTGGTGGTCCTTAGGCCTCGCTCTCATGCTTACGTCGTAAGTGTGTATCTCAAGGTATTCTTCGTTTACACGACTTAACAACTAAACCGCGGTCTAAACCAATTTCGATTTCGCCAATGTTAATATTTAAGCGTTGTTTGCTGTAAACACTGTGAAGAGGGCATATGGCACAGACCAGAAATACATTAATCTACTTAAAATGATCAATTAGGAAATTGTCTTAAACCACGGTCAAAGTAAGACTTCCTTTAAATAACCGGGCAATAGCATTTTAAAATTTTGGGCAGTGCAGCTGAGCATCTCCATGTGCGAAATAAAAACAAGTATTTTTTTCACTCAGTTTGTAGGCGTTTCTAAAGCAAGGATGCAAATTAGAGGTCTTGAATTTTTGAACTGAACAGAAACAATTATAAATAAACTAGCTGTATTTAAAGAATTGGAATTGAAATGCAAATTCGGCCGCCATGTTGGTGTATCAAAGTGGTACACTAACATGGCGGACACATGCAAAATTTTCTAATTTTCTAAACATTCTTTTCCTCATAACTCGGTTTTTAAAGGCCCACCTTCACCCAAAAGACTTTGCGGTCGTTTTTTTTTTTGTTTTGAAATGCTTCATTGTTTATACGCGTGATCTGATTGGTTGCACGCATTCAAGCGTGAATTTTGTGTTACACGAAATTCAGCACAGAAAGAGATCACGGCGCGCACAGCATTTTGGGTGAAGGTGGGCCTTTAAAGATCGCCAGGCTTCAAAACTTTGCCAAGTCATTTCATTTGGCATTATCTACAACATGTTATCTCTGGGGTTGCTCTCAAAGTTAGAAACACAAACGTCGGTTTGGCCTGAAGGAGTGGAGATTCGGTGGCATACTAGCGGGTTATGTAACAGACCTTGAGTGATTTGAGGCCTGGTCTGACTGCCGCCGTGTTGTTTCCTTAGACAAAAAAACTTTGCTCCACATTGTCTTTCTTCGCCCGGGTGTATAGATCAATACTATCGAATATAATACCGAGGGGAAACCCTTGGAAGGACCAGTATCCCATTCAGAAGGGAGTAGCAGCAGTCCTAGTTACTTCACGGTACAGAAACCGTGCTCCCCTGTCGTCCAAACATAGTTTGCCTAATACGCTATTTTCATGATGGCGTCATTTACTATAACTACAGAATTCTTCAGTTTTTTGTGTTTTCTCGTGTTCTTCAGGGCTATTGTTATTTTAGGAGCCCATTACTAGGAGCGTGCAACTGCCCTATATTCCTGTCACGGTATTTTCTCAGACAAATTTATTTTTAGATTTGAATTTACCCCGAATATCAGACTCCCACAGACTCGCAGTGCCCCATGACTAATCTGAATACTGAAATACAGCAGAATAGAGATAGAATTAGTGTACTTTTATTCTGTCGACATACCCGCTTAAGGCCGCCATTTTTTCTTCTTATTTCATGGATCATATTACTGATGTGGACCGGAACTGCCCTTTTTCGCGAAACTGCCATTTTTCGTCTGTGAAAACGCCGTGATATAGGCTTAGTATGGGAGTTCCACGCTACTGGTTATTTTAGATCCACTGGGATTACAAAATTAAATAAGAAAAGAAAAAGGAAATGATTTCTGGTGGCTGTCACCTGAAAATGATGCCATCATAAAAAATCGCTTGTTATCAAAAATCACCCGGGCAGATAGGTCTAAAATAGAGCTTGCAATGCTAAGGTTTTTAAGCTCTGGAAGCTGTATCCGAAAATCTCCCTTACCTGGGCAGCCTTTAATCTTGTAGACGTCCACTGCAGTAGTGTATCCATCCCAGCAGCATCGAAATCTGGTTGTTCTGCAACTTTTTGGGGGTCTTCCACCTGAACGAGAAATTAAACTAAGTAATCCTTTTCACTTTCAAATATCAATATAAACATTGTCATTATTTTTTATATTCGACCTCACCCTCACCCTCAGCTGATGATTATTTAACAATGTTCTATAATTGTAAGGAGAAATGACAAGTTTTTTTTTTTTTTTTTTTTTTTTTTTTTAGTTTTATTATTTTCTACAAGACAGTTACTTACAGAAATATTGTATAATAACCTTGTTAGTAGGTTACAAAGATAATTACAGCATAGTTACACTAAATTAGTTACACCTAATTAAGTTACACTAAATTAGTTACACCTAATTAAGTTACATAAACTAGTTACATCACAGTTACACTTACAGCTACAATACTTTTTTTTTTACAAATACTTTTCAATCAAAATTTTAAATAACATTTATTTTTTAGAGTGTCCGTCTAAATAGATCTTTAGATTCGAATGCTCACATGAACGAAAGCAAGGAAATAGTTATTTAAGAATTAATTTGCGATTTGGCTTTGCTTTTCTCGATGGATAATTTGCTCTTTAGAAAGACAAGGAAAGCTTCAAAGTAGTAGGGATAATTCTCTTTAGAAGCGTAGTAAATGTAATATTTGGCGATTATTAAGCAGAGGTTTAAACCAAGGTATTTTCTAAAGTTATTTGTGTAGCCGTAAATGATAATATGCTCATTTAAAACGATAAAATCGTCATTCTTTACGTTCCACCAGTTGCAGAAAGTTTCCCAAAAGACTTGAACGTCTGGGCATAGAACAAAAAGATGTTTTAAAGTCTGTTTTTCATCACAAAGATGACAATTGTCATATTGAATTATCTTATCTCTGAATAGAGTTGCATTAGTTGGCAAGATGTGGTGTATAATTTTGAATTGGAATATAGCGAGTCTAATATCCTTTGTCACACTAAAAGGAATACTGTAAATGGTTTGTATCGTTTGCCTATTAAAATTTACTTGTATCATTCTTTGTTCTGCTGTAGGAGGTATGAATTTCTGTTCAATTAGAAATTTAGCAGCCACTTTACATGAAAGCACGTTTAACGGAATTTTCTCCACATCAGGCTCTTGGGTACCATTTAAGTTGGGTTGCTTGAAAAGGCGAATCCAGTTTTTGGGAATAGCGTTACATAGGCCATAATATGTCAAGAAATTGGTTTTGACTCGGAATGTGCGGCAAAAATCATTGAAAGTCAAAAAGTCGTTATCATAAAAAATATCTTTGATCCTAGTCACTCCTGCATTGTACCAATTTTTATAATAGACTGAGTATCCATTGATTTTAATAAACCGGTTGTTCCACAGGATTTCGTTTAACACCTGTTCTTTATTTTCAGGAGTTTGTTGGTTTATCATCTGCCAGATACTTAAAGCGTCTCTATAAAATTGTATAGGAAGTTCTAATTTAAGGGATTTTAGGTCATAATTACACTTGAAAAGAAAAATCCCACCTACCCGCTTTAAAAGAGCAAGGGGTATGTGTCTCCAACTCGCATCATTGCTGCTTGACAAGTTGAATATTTATGGGTTTATTTTGTTAACCCAAAAGTTTTCTGGCTCGGCACTTTTCAAGTTGACTATTACTTTGTTTATATTCCCATGCAACCCATAGAGATCTTTTACGCTTCATGAATCGAAAAATCACGTGGCTTCGTTTTGTAACCTTTTTTTGTTACGTGTTTCGATTGGAGAATGTGTGTTTTATTCCTGAAAATAAATATTGATCAATTCCACATAAAAATCAGTCAGTTTCTGAATCATCTTGCTCTCATGCTTGTAAATTAGCGCCGAATCTGAAGCGTAGGTATTGTGTGATTATTTCAGGTATTTGAGTTGCATAACTTACAGAACTTGCATTGTGTGACAATTTGAGTTGCGTTACTTAGAGAACTTGCGTTATACTTTATTGCGTTACAGAACTTGCATCGTGTGACTATTTCAGTTGCATTACTTACAGAACTTGTATTACGTGACTATTTAAGTTGCGTTACTTACAGAACTAGGATTGTGTGACTATTTGAGTTGTGTTACTTACAGAACTTGCGTTATATTTTGTTGCGTTACTTACAGAACTTGCATCGTGTGACTATTTCAGTTGCATTACTTACAGAACTTGCATTACGTGACTATTTAAGTTGCGTTACTTACAGAACTAGAATTGTGTGACTATTTGAGTTGCGTTACTTACAGAACTTGCAAGTGTCACCACAGCTTCTCTCAAGTTTCCTCTTCAGTTGTGCTATTTCTGTGTAGCACACTTTATATCCCAGTTCGTTGACAAGCTTGATGCAAGTAGCGTGTCCTTTTGGTTCATCATTGCATGCTAAAGTGAATAAAAAAACACAAGTTACATTATCCAGTCACGTTGATAAGCTATATAGACACTTTTAATAAATACCACGATGCATCATTTTCCGCTAATGACGTCAAACATATTCTTTTGAATTCTCTTGCAATTCAAAAGAATATGTTTGACGTCATTAGCGGAAAATGATGCATCGTGGTAATTATTAAAAGGGTCTATAGTGTATAGTTTTAATTAACAGTTGAAATGGTTCCTCCAGCAAATATTACAGCCATGTTCCGTCACGCGTGACCAGTATTTTTGAAAATTTGAATGGAGTTTTCAAGTTTACGCGTCGGTTTTGTAAATTCATTCCGAGATTCGGAATTCCCGTGAGAATGTTACCGCATTTTCGGAAACAAAGAGCCACAAAATATCATTTTATTTAAAATGTTACATATCCGAACAATATTAGGTTTTTTATGTGTGTAGCGAAGTCATTTTTCCGTTAACTCGTGACTTTCAAAGTGTTCTCTAGAGAGTCTCGGATGTTACAAAGAAATATTCAAATGTCCAGTCTTGTGGATTACTGGTCACGCGTGACGGAGCGTGGCTGTAACTGGCTATGATTACAAAATAAAGGGGTTAGTTTCTAAAGATAGTGTGGTGCTGCATGACTTACGGTTACCAATTAACCTTATCAGCTCACCTGATAAAACCAAATTTTCATGATTACGAAAACATCGTATACAATATTTTTCCCCAGACACTGCCAAAATATTTTGTCAGTTCCCTACCAATTTTCAGACAGGCATAGTATCTATTTAATTAAAAGGAAACTAGGGGTTTTTTGTATTACGTACACTTGTGCGCCGGTATTTCGCAAATAAAGCACGGCCCAATGTCAGACTGAATTAACATACTTCCCAATAACTTTATATTGGTATTTTCATATATTAGGATATCTATCAACAAGCAAGGCCTATGTCTCACAATATTTAAGAATATTTTTTTAAAGAATCCTCAACCTTGTTCAATAAATATTTTTTTTATGTTGAATATCCAATTAAAGTTGATCGATAAAATCTCTTTTGAAAACAGTGATTTTTAAGAATATTTTTTTAAAGAATCCTCAACCTTGTTCAATAAATATTTTTTTATGTTGAATATCCAATTAAAGTTGATCCATAAAATCTCTTTTGAAAACAGTGATCGGAAATTTGATTAACACTTTTGTTTTTCTTAGGAAATTCATAATGGAGGCCCTGTTAGGCGTCTAAGGATAAAGGACAACTGGCAATATAATCATTTTAGGTATCAGAAGGTATAACTATCAAAGCAATTATAGGAAAAACGGATAACGAAGTTTAAAAAACAACAATTTTAGTGGGCTTGGCTATATTAAATACTTTAGGGATAAGGGATAAATCTTTTAAAATTTATAAACCAAGATAAAAGATCGTGAAGCCTAAGCCTACCACCCTCAAAATGAAATTTCTATTTTTGGAGAAACTCGACAACTCACCGATCCATACCGTAGATCAAAACAGTACCCACCCGAAAATATTAGTTTTCACTTGAATTTCAGCACGTAGGATTTTGTCATGCATTGGCCAACCCGATAACATCAATTTAATAATCGGCATTGGTATGGAAATGTGTGAAGCACAGACAAAACGTTTCTACTTTGCGGTCTGTCTTCGCTCTATTCCCCTTAAGCATAGACTGCGAGCAGTCTCTCTTTTCCCGCTAAAGTCAGTAGGGACGAACGCGAAAAGCGAATTAGCGCGATGTGATCTCTGAGCACATCTTTATTAAATGTCTTTTATTTGAAATTGCAATAGACATCTGTCATCGAGAAGAGATCAAATTGCGAAGAAATTCGCAATTTTCCTTATTTGCCTCGAGATAACCGATTTTCGCATTGAATAAAAACAAACTTTAATTCGTTGAGTTTCAAACCCTTGTAATCTATTTTTTAAAAGGAAAACCGTAATTAACCGTAATTGTTCCTAGCCTAAAAAGAGCGTTTTCTGTTTCTTTTCGACGAAAGTGATTTTGTCTCAGGAAAAAAGTTATTACTTTTATCATTTTTACTATAGGTCCAAGTTACTGCGGCCAATAGCGTTTAAAGGCGTTTTTTCCATCGTATATATTCTGTATAATACACAGGTTAAAACGGTGTACACTGCATTGCTCTCCGGTCTTAAAAACCTGTGGGGTCTTTTAAAAATGTTGATATTAGATATGAGAAAATTTGAAAACATAGTGCAGTACAATGATCTTCACCTTTCGAAAGTACATGCTCACATTTTAGGGCTTATTCTCAAAAGAAAGGTTTGACTGACGGGGGTTAAAATATCACTAGACCTTCCCGTGTTTCTTGTTTATGATATATACTGTGCGAGGTTGTTCTAACCCTTCGGAGTTTGTCAGGAGGCGCCAGAGTCTGTGGACTGATTTAATTTGATACTAAAATGTGACAATTCATATGAAAGTTACCGAGTAGTACTTCCTGCCTTGCTGTTTATTAAATACTGTTGTGGGTGGTTCTAACTCCTTTGAGTATGAATGTAGTGGTTCCTACAGTGTGGTCATACAAATGCTAAAGCTAAACTTAACCGATTGTGGTACAAAGTGGTCCTAACTTTTTAATCTGTCGTGTGAAATCTTAAAGTGCGACTAGTCCTTTTATGCAGGACTGTATGGTTTTTCTTTTTTTTTTTTTTAAGGGAAATGATTTTTATAAATATACGCACCTACTCCACTTCGAAGCCTGTAGGCCGCGCTGGCACGCGGCCGTCCATAGTGGTACTTCAGATACCTTTGGGCTGAAGCTTGTGGCAAAGTTATTTGGCAGAGTAGTAATACTGCCGTCACAAAGTACAGTAAGGAAATCTTCGTTTGCATCGCCATGTTTCGCTCGCTTCGCACTGTAGGTAGAAGTTACGTTGTAGCTCGTTTGGTCCTTGACCCGTTTACTGAAAAACCCAGGTACTTAGCTTCTCTTATAAGCGGTGCGGAGAATGAATGGCATGAGGTCGTGATGTGATACCACGGGTGGGTGTCCCATGACGGAATGTTCGACTGTCTGAGCGCGCACGTTCCCTCTTCTGTTATACTGACCATATGGATCTGACAATAATGGTATAGGTCGATATAAAGTCATGATTAATCGATAAAGCTCTCTCTTCGAATAAGGTTGCACACATTTTCTTTTGAATCCGAAACAAATCATAACGGCAGTAGATCAACATTTTGTTCATTATCGTCTGGCGAGCCGCTTTTGAATTTCGTTTGTCGAAGCTTATCGTGACTTTTTTTGTTTACTCTGCAATTTATTTTTGTTTGCGTAGCTCTGCTAAATATTCTCCAGTGTTTATTGCGCGCTATATGCGTTCGTGACTTCCGTATTAGTTCAGTTTCATCTTTCTTCTGATCTTGGCTTTTTCTTGCCACAAATATGCGGAGCCCTCCAGCCATCTTAGGCAAGATTTTTGTCGCTGTTTGACTTTAAAATTCGACTCTTGGAATCATGACAGCTCCTTGAAACTTTGAAAGTTTGTCTGGCTCATGTCACGCCGTATGCATTTGAAGGTCTATTAATACCTACCCTCTAAATGCGATTAACGGCACCCCACATTTGTCTTGCTGCGCTCCTTCTTGTTTTTCTTTTCTCTTTTGCAGGAATATGAACATAGGTGGGCGTTTAAGTCCGAATTATATGGCCAAAGCAAGGAGTTCTTCGAGTTTATCGGTCCTTTTTATCAAAATTAACCCCCAAGAGGTCTTAAGGGACTTAGCACATTTTCCAAATTTTCAATTCTTGAAGATCACATTTGTAAAACTAACCGTTTCATGATGGTTTCCACTTTAGGATGTTTACAGTTTAAAAAACATTGACCTCAGTATTGGACCTCAAACACTGTTTTCAATAACTGGAAAATGCCACGATTTCCTAACTAGTCCCATTTATCGAAATGCATTGAAAAACTAACCATTTTGAATGGTTTTATACACTTCAAGATTAAATCTTCCCGGTATCCACAAACGTAAACCTAAACATCATTATAGGTAGAGGCGTCTGAGAGTTGATATAAGTTCTTACAGTGAGTAAGATCAGATCAGATCAGTTTGCACCGCTAATTCTTTTTTTACAGATGCGAACAGCTTCTGGAAAAGAGTGGCACATTTCGTAAATTTTCAATCAAAGAAAAGTTGTTATTTATAACCAATTTAGCCTACGTGGAAACTTTCCAATGCGTGTTTACACTTAAGGAAGTCAAAAGTTTAAATTTGACGTATCTCCTGGATCTAAAATTGCTTTAATTTATGACGTCAGTATAACCTTTCGAATGTCGTCAACAAACTTAGACTGCAATGAGTAAAAATTGAAACACGTTAATACAATCTGGTGATTTGGCTTCGTGTGTAAGTTAAGGGTCGGGCTATGTTACCATTTTAGACTAAATCAGTGAAAACCCAAACATAATGGTCCAGTTTCATTTAAAATTATTTTACTAGTGCTCTAAGAGTAAAAATACGTGTCTTGGGCTTCAGATGGCCAGGATGTAAATGGATTGCAACTTGAACTGAAAAACTTGGGACATTTTCTTAACGTTTATTGCGTTGTGTCTTGGAAAACTCGCTAAAACTCTGATGGTTTGTTCTCCTATCGAAAATTCTCTTAATACTGGCTCGCCCTTAGTGTTCTATAATCATTTCGTGTATGAGGAAAGTAGATTTAAAGGCGCTTTTTTGTCACCATTTTTAGAGTTACTTTAAAAAACCAAAATACATCTTTATATCAGTGAAAACTTTCAAAAATAATGGTCCAGGTTGGTTTTAAATTATTCTACGAGTACTTTAAGAGTAAAAATAAGTGTCTTGGGCTGCAGATGGCCAGGATGGAAATGGATTGCATCTTACAAACATGCATTGGGCTAATTTCTTCAAGTTTATAACCCCTGCCGTCTTGAAAAGCTCGCTAAAATTCTAATTATGGTCTATTTTCTCTTTGAAAATTCCCTTAATGTCTTCCTCTTAGTGTTCTATAAGCCGTTCGTGTACGACAAAGGTACTTAGTTTTAATTTGGGGCAGTTTTGACCCAAAAACCTCAAATCACCATGACATAGCTCCTTTCATGTGGGACACGTTTGTCCCCATGTGCTCCAGACCTTTAATTAGTTTAAAGGAAAAACAACACGAACACGAAAGAGACGGTATTGTTGAGTGCACTCAGTATAATATGAGTATCAATTACAGTCTGATCTCTGATAATTCTCCAAGAAACAAAGTTTGCATTGGGTCATGTAATGTAGTTCTAGTTATCAAATCCTAAAATGTGACCATTTAAATTAAAGGTATTGAGCAGTAATTTCCCGTGATTTTTAATATGCTCATAGGTAGTTCTAACTTTTAAGTCTGTGGATGAAATCCTTTAGTGTGACCATTTAATGAACGCTCCTCAATCAATAGTCCTTTCCTGTGGTGCTGTTTATTTTGCTGTGCAAGGTGGTTCCAACTTTTGAGTCTGTGGATGAAATCCTAAAGTTTGACCATTCAAATGAGAGCTACTGAGCAGTACTTTCCTGTTGTACTGTTTATTTTGCTGTACAAGGTAGTTCCAACTTTTGAGTCTGTGGATGAAATCCTAAAGTTTGACCATTCAAATGAGAGCTACTGAGCAGTACTTTCCTGTTGTACTGTTTATTTTGCTGTGCAAGGTGGTTCCAACTTTTGAGTCTGTGGATGAAATCCTAAAGTTTGACCATTCAAATGAGAGCTACTGAGCAGTACTTTCCTGTTGTACTGTTTATTATGCTGTGTAATGTGTAAGGTAGTTCTTACTTTTGAGTCTGTGGATAAACTTCTTCAGTGTGACCATTCAAATGACAGCTCTTCAGCAGTTCTTTCAGTATTTAACAAAATGAAATCTGGCATCCTTCTTCAATTTTAAAATGTTCGATTTCAGGGTTAAAAGTGCTTACGCTTATTGAATGGATTAAAACGGATTACGGGCACGTGCTGTGCGCCGTAACATGAAACCGACCGTACCCCAATCTGGGGTGGGGTCAGTTATAATATGTAATATATCTTCGTCCCGCCTAAACTAATCGGAAATTGTAAACAATTCGTTTAACTTTGCACAGTCAACAGAGTTCGTGCCTAAAATTATCATTGGGGCACTTTGTTAATCGCATGAAAATGAACCCGGTTTAATACGTCCGTGGTCATGTATGGTGTATAAAAAGAGTTTTCTGGAAACCTAAAAACGCGCAGATTAGAATTTGCGGTTAATTCATTTTAATTACAATCACGATGAAACTTAATCACAAAGTGATAAGCCCCATGAACGTGTAGAAAGTCACGAAATTTAACAACAAGTGGTGAAATTCGCCTCTTCCATTCTAAAAATTCAATTCTACTACTGCTACTATTGTATAAATCTTACTAAGAGCAAGAATTTGTAGCTATCTTCTGTACGATACATGCATGACGAACTTTTGAGCACAAAGCGATAAGCCTCATGGACGTGCAACGGAAGTCACGAAAATGATCAAAAAGTAATAAAATTCACCTCTTCCGTGCCGAAACTAAAAAAAATTAACATATAATTTCTGGAAAGAACTGAAGACAGTGCTACACCCCCCAAGGTGGGTTACCCCCACCGAGTATTTTGTCACTGAGCTCTCTCCAAGGGTTCGCTGGTATCCATTTATTACACTGAAAAGCACGAAAACCTTTTTTTCAAACCAGTGAGGGTTGCCGAATCTATGAAAAAGATCTGGATCAGCAGTGCGAGTGAAAAAAAAAAAGCGCAAAACTGAAACTGGCCACTTGACCGCCGCGCTTTCATTTAGCTTTCCTTTAATTTTCGATATAGCAACAATGTCCTTAAAGAGCTATAGTCATACTCAAAACGTATTTCACATGTTATTCGGTTTAATCAGTGCTTATTGTGAGTAAGACGTGTATTTTGTTCCCTTTGTAGCATGCTCTATGTGTGCTTTCAGTTTACCAAGTTCCCAATGACACTAGTCTCCTACGCAGCCGTTATTTGTGTCGTCACACAACGCTCCTCCCCACAGATCTGTGTGTAAATAGAGTACAGTGCTTTCATTTCACAAACACCAGAAACTCATCAACAAGCTTCAAGATTAGCTCCACAATCTTAAGGAATCTTAACGCCTAAAACAGGATACATCAATACCGACAGGAATAAAGTCGATTATGGCAGGTCGTCCACGAACACGAAACACGAATTTGGCCTCCGGATCTGAAAAAAAGCGAAAGAGGTTAGTGAGGTTATTACGAAAAGGAAAGCTAATCTAGATACTATCGTCATCATGAAAAGGAACCAAAGGAATTTTAGATGGCAATCAGCTTTTTTTTCGTGGTCAGGAGTGTGTTAACTTTTGCGTTTTTCGCCTGTTTACCTTGTATTTTCTCTTAGGATTCTGCACTTGAGCCAAGGATGTCTTTCTTTATAAGGGGTTTAATTTATGTTCGTTTGATCGACGTATTCGGCCTTTTTTGCACCTGTGGAGAGGAAATTGAAGGGAAGGCACTGCCCTATACAACTATGCAGCAATATGTCACCTCAAAATGGTACATTTCTGCGCCATGAGTTTGGCCTAAAAAACTTAGTACCAATTTAGACTCTTTTGGCTTGCGGTTGAAATAGGAAAAAACAAGAACTACGACTCTGAAATAATCAACCCACCAACCCTACCGACCACCCCCGCTTTGGTACTTTGGGTCAACTCGTCAAAATGTGCTGGTGATAAACGGCGACAATATTCCTTTGTTATGGATATTTTGAGACTAAGCCATGATAACTCTTAAGGTATTATAACGGGTTATAATTTGAACAATAGGATTTCCTTCGTCTTTATCTTATACCTATTTTTGTAACCTCTCCAAGCCACGTATTTATTTACGTAACGTAAATTCCTTTGTTTCCCAGTGACCTCCCGCGCACAAACACTTCACGCATTATGACAACCTTGGCACATTAACCTATACGAGTGCCAAGTGAGAAATTGGTCAAATTTTCATAACCGTACGTTTTCCACTTAAAATGAACAGCGAAAACGTTCTAGCCGCGCGCGAGTAACGCTTTCTAAGAGCGTCTAAGTTTATTGAAGTTTTATGCAATTCAGGCTGTTCGGAACAACTAAATAAAAAAAATGCAAAACTGAACTGATAATGAACTTTCGTTGAATGGTCACACTTCAGGATTTCATCCACCGCGCTCAAAATTTCGGACCATCTTCTACAGCATAAGCACCACAGGAAAAAGATGCACAATGAGTTTCAATTTGGAGGTCACACTAAAATTGTGTTCATAGTCCGGCGAATTAAGAAAAGCCTAACCTGCATGCTGCATGGTCAGTAGAAGTAAGTTCCTATTATACTTAAAAAAGGAGATTATATCGATTTTAAGTTTATTTAATTATTAATATTCTTAATACTTGTTTGTTTAGCCCCTCCAAAGCAAGTGCAAAGCTACTCGTCCAAAATAGACTTCATTGTTTTCCGATGTTCGGACAACTTTAAACGGCAACACCACACCCATCTAAGCCTTGGACTGTTTTTAATAGTATTATATTTTCATCTTACATGACGTCAGTCCATTTCTCATGACCTACTTGCATTTAGGAAGGATTTTTCACAGTAATGATAATAATAAGAAAACAAATTGTTTATAGCCCGGTGAAGGAAAAGGGCTAACCTGATGATGAATTTCTTGTTATATTGATAAGACTTAATCAATTATTGGACGAGGTTGAGCAAAATATCGTGATTTGTCAGTGGCGAGCAGATCAGTTATTGGACGAGGTTGAGCAAAATATGATGATTTGTCAGTGGCGAGTAGATCAATTATTGGATGAGGTTGAGCAAAATATCGTAATTTGTCAGTGGCGAGCAGATCAATTATTTGCCGAATCACGATATTTTGCGATAGCCGAGTTCAATTGTAATTGTTTTATCATTCGATCACCGAGTGTTTTCAATTTAAAGTGTATATGACAGTGATTTTTTTATTTGCTTGATCGAATCTACATGATGTTCTGATAAGAAAATGGAAAAAAAATTTCGATATCGATTTTTCTTCTCTGCGTTGTAGCCGTCTAAAACGTGAAATTTCACTTCCGGTGTGTTACAAAACCGCGCAAGAAGAAAGACTGGAAATAGTCCGCTGTGACGTCAATACAGGAATGCCGGTATCGAGGTTTCTCAGTTCCTCACATTTTTTGATGCGCCCTGAGGAAGAAACATGGTTCTATTAAGGTGTGTTGTCTATAGTTGTAGCAACACGAACCAAAAAACAAAGGAACTGAGAAATCACGACACTGGCATTCTTGTATTGACGTCACAGCGGACTATTTCCAGTCTTTCTTCTTGCACGGTTTTGTAACACACCGGAAGTGACACGTTTTTAGACGGCGAAAACGCGGAGAAGGAAAATCAATATCGAAATTTTTTTTACCATTTTCTTATCAGAACATCATGTAGATTCGATCAAGCAAATAAAAAAGGCACTGTCATATACACTTTAACATTTATTCATAACTGCTAAAACAGAGCAGAAATCGGGCTGCCATTGTAGAGTCTGTAGAGGACGGGAGCAGAACAATTATTCGCAGCAAAACAACTTTGTGCGCATGAGCAGAATTATTCGCAGCAAAACAACTTCGTGCGCATGAGCAGAAATTCGCAGGCATTTATTTGCAGGTCACGTGGTGGGCTCTCGACCAATGACAAGAAAAAAATGCATCGAATAATAATAATACTTGTTTGCCTCTCCAAAGCAAGTACAAAGCTACTCTTTTAAAACAGACTTTATTGTTTTCCGATGCTCGGACAAGCCTTGACCTGTTTTCCTGTAAAAGTATTATAACCGCTTTTTGTAATGTAAACAAGATATTACCTACACAGGTATTGGCTCAAAACCAGTTAACATCACTCAGTGGCGGTTGTGACTTTTAAGGCACACTTTAGAAACTTTAGATTCTTAAATAAGTAATCGTAATTGAGCTGCTGTAAATGTCTAGTGTGGATGAACGACAGGCAGTGTCTTATTGCCTCCGCAAGTGGCCAGGGACCTGCATGGATCTAATAGCCTGCATGGCGGCCGATTTGAAAGTTTGCAAGTTAGGTGCTTAGAGTAAACCTAAAATGTGACGATTCGAATGAAACTCTGTTGACGGGCAGTACTGTTTTGTGTGGTGCTCTTTATTGTGGTTCTAATCAGTTTGAGTCGATAAAGAAAACCCTAAAGTGCATCCAGTAAAAGCTTTGAATTCTTGTGAGGCTGTCCAAACGATGTCTGTGATTGGCGAACGAAACAATTGATATATCACTTAAACAATGCCCCTATCCCTAATCCCTATCCCAGGCGGGACAAATCTATTGTTTTCTTAGCGAATCACAGACATCGTTTGGACAAGTGCTGGACTAAGCAGGTGGATTCATAATAACAAATAAAACGTTTCTCTGGTTAAAAACTTGTGTTCGAAAATATAAAATAAACTTCAGCCTTCATCAGGGGGAAGTGATAAGAAATTTACAAAGAGCGCGTACATATCAAGAAAAATGCAAATTTGAGCTAATTAAGAAAAATGCAAAATTTGAGCTAATTAAGTCTTGAACTTTTATGCAGTTTTCATCCGTGAAAGTACCACGGGAAACTACAGTAACTGCTCAATTCAACACTTTCATTTATGGCATAAATCCAAAAGTTAAAACCACCAAGTACAGTGTAGCGAACGGTATTGTACAGGAAGCATTCTTTTGAATGACCAAACATTAAGATTTTAACAACACACGCAAAAGCTGCAACGGCACTCATTAACTCAATAACTCAATCGGCTTCTGAACAGGCCCATTAGAGTGGGGACGGCCAAGGATAAGCGAAATAAGTGAGCGTAATGAACCAAGTGCGTTTCCCCCTCCAGCTCCCTCTCCGTTCCCAGTCAGCAGCGCGTAGAGGGTGCGTCTGTGAACAAAATCCTAAAGTGCACCTTTAATTAAATAGAAGCTGTTAAGTAGTACTTTCCTGACGGTGAGTTGTGCAGTTTTCATTTTTTCGGACGTAAAAATTGTATAAAATTCGTTCTATGCTACCTTTGGGTAAGGTGTTAATTGGTACTGAGGTAAATTGGATGATAAGCAATCCCAATTAGTTCATTTAATAAGTGGTTTTCAGTAGTTTTTCGCCTGCACACAGCATTAATTGTCACTATTTTAGGATTGTTCCTTTTCGATCCGAAACTCTTTTCAGTTGGACCATCAGCATTCTTTCATCATCGTCTCCGCTTTACTCACCGACATGCCCTTGAAACTTGAATATATATTTTTCAAACAGTCTTAAACTTGAGTTTGTAATCTTAGCTGACCTTCCGCACCCGCTACACCACGATATCGATGTTTTATACGGATCCGTACTTTTAACTTTTTTTTTTAAATGGCAGTGACAGAAATGAAGCAAGCGGATAATCTCAAGAGCATTTTAAAGATTCCTTTCCGAAAAAAAATGCATGACGTTCGTTGGAATGTGCCGAACAGACAGAAGAAAAAAACTTTAGAAATGCACTTGTCAGTGGGCATATTATGTTAACTCTTTAACTCCTGAGAGTGCCAAACATCACAATGCAAGAAAAATCCCAAATTTCAACTTGTAAAATATTGAGAAACAAATGGTACCATGTAAAAGTACTGCTGAAGAGGTTTCATTTGAATGGTCACACCAAAGGATTTCGTCGACAGACTCAAAAGTTAGAACAAATGGTACCATGTAAAAGTACTGCTGAAGAGGTTTCATTTGAATGGTCACACCATAGGATTTCGTCCACAGACTCAAAAGTTAGAAAGACTACGCTACATGTCTCCATTATTGACTCTGACTCTGGGAGTGAAAGGGTTATGCAACGCTAACGCCCGGGGGGGGGGGGGGGGGGGGGGTACTCCCTGATATACGCTATATAGGTATGTGCCGCCCGATAGGGACCGGTAGGATTTTTTAGGTGCTCAGTCCTTAAATAGGGTATCCTTTTTGGTATTTTTGGTATTGTGATCCTTAGGTATTCCTTAGATAGGATCACTAAATTGCAGTATCCACCCCAACGCGCAAAACGAAAAAGATATGGTCTGTTAAAACTGTACTACACGCCTGAATTGGGCCTTATAATTAAAAAGGGTATCAAATCTCGATTTTCTACCCTTAAATAGGGTCAGGGTTTGAGAACCTTGGCGGCACACACCTATTCTAAATTGTCGGGAGTCCCCCCTCCCCCCCTGGCGCTAACGGTAAAAAGCTAACAGTTCAAAGTATACTCTTCTTTGTTGATGTGAACACCAGACCCATCTAAAAACATTAAGCTGCTTTCGATGTTTGTATTTGCCATGTCGTCTTATAAACATGTGCTCGAGTGATTTGATCCCAATCATTTTCATGCTTGCTCAGATCACAGCACGGCTGATTATGTTGCAACTTTTTTTATAAAGTAAATACAATTCTAGGTGGGAATGCTAACCCCTAGCCTACGTGCAGACGTCTTTTGTTTCGTCTGCTTGAGGAGACGTCTGCGCGCAGAATTTCCCAACATAGCATAGATTCATTCTGTATGATTTTGGCTGCATTTACAAAGCTGCGTGTGATCATCATTGTTATGTAACAGCGGCCCAAACTCACGTATAAGGTTTTGTATGAAATTGGGAAATTCTGAATTAAGATTCGTTTTATCACAGGCATCCCTAGTTCAATTGAGTATAAGTGTCTATTTTTTCATTGTGAAATATAAGGGGTTTGTAGGAAAACCCTCACGTTTTTTTTTTTCTTACTAGCATTCCAATCTCATGTGATCATTGCACTTTATTATGTAATGGCAAAAAAATTGAAGGGTTTTGTATGGAAATTCCGTATACATTAGTACGTCTAGTACAGGGATCCATAGGCTCGTGCGGTGTGAGCGTTAGCTGCTGAATTGGGTAATGGCGAAGACATTGTGGTTCTTTAGATTCCCTGTTTTAAAGATTCTTTGTTTTAAAGACTCCTTATTCCCCGTTCCCATTCTCCGATTCCCCGCTTATCGTTTTAAAAATAGCCAATATATCGACTACGATCTCGAGCTAAATGCCTTTCTTTGTTTCCATGGCAAATAACTTGCTTTTTACTTGGTTAGATTAGACATGTTGGTTGACTGATTAACCCTTTCACTCCCAGAGTCAATTATAGGGTCATATTATGATTTCTAACTGTTTGTTGACAAAATCCAATGGTGCGACTATTCAAATGAAACCTCTTCGGTAGTTCTTTTGCATGGTTTCATTAATTTGTTTTTCATTATTTTACAATATGAAATTTGGGATTTTTCTTGAATTTCGATTTTTGGCACTCTTTGGAGTTAAAGGTTTTTTTTTAAAGTCGTGGTTAGTTTTGGTTCGTAGAACGTGATTGTAGAATTCCCATTATATTCGGAACTTTATAGTTCCTTTATTATATAGTTAGGGCGCGTCACGCGATTTTGATGTTTTAGGTATGTGACTGGCGCAAAAAAGAGTGCTGACGAAAATCTGTGTATGTCAATCAACTGGGGCTATAAGTAACTATTACAAGTAGCAGTGTTACCAAAAGACAGGAAATTCACTTATTTACTGAATGTACTAATTAGGAATTCTCGCCATCCAATTTCCCCTAGTAACAAATTAACACCTTACCCAACAGCCGACATAGTACACATTTTGTACATTTTCACGTCCGAAAATTGCACAACTTAGACTACGTTTACACTAGAGGAGATTTTTCCGGATTCATAAATGTTTCCGGATTTATTAAATTTAGGGTATTCGGATTCGCAGCCGTTTATACTAAGGGGTATTCGGATTCGCAACCGTTTACACACATCGATAAATCCGAGGACAT
This sequence comes from Dendrophyllia cribrosa, assembly GCA_024195265.1. Classification (NCBI taxonomy): domain Eukaryota; kingdom Metazoa; phylum Cnidaria; class Anthozoa; order Scleractinia; family Dendrophylliidae; genus Dendrophyllia; species Dendrophyllia cribrosa. The sequence goes on from JAJLRJ010000008.1 coordinate 14,556,674, forward strand.
TTATGCGGGAACGGTTACAAAGCAGGCGAAAAAGTATCCGGATTCATGGGAACAACTGTTTACACTTCAAAACATTGCGGATTTACAGTAATCGGATACAAAGTATTCACTTTAGATTTCGGATTCAAAATCTCCGGAGACGCGACCAAACCGGGACGTTTTTATTTCGGATTCATCCACCTGCGTGTAAACGGCAAAACGAATCCGGTACCAATTGCAAAATGTTCCGGATTCGTCGCGAATCCGGAAAAATCTCCTCTAGTGTAAACGTAGTCTTACAGGATCCATGCAAGAAAGTACTACTTGACAGTTTTCATTTAATTCAAAGGTGTACTTAAGGATTTTGTCCACGGACGCACCCTTGGTTTCATTAAGCTGTAGGAATGGAAAGAGTGGGGGGGGGGGGGGGGGGGGCAATAGGTTCACTACGTATTTCCTCGAAAATAGCCGGGGCAATTATCAATTTTTTTCACTCCAAAAGGGGCGATTGTTCGAGGGGAGGCGATTAATCGAGGGGGGCGATTATTTCAACTATTGCTCGCTAGAAGTGCTAACGTGCTAATTAGAGAACTCCAAGAAATAAAAAAAAGAGTCAAATACACGAACGTCACTATATAAAAACATTATGAAAACTGTGCTTTTGTAACTTTTATGTAATTGTAACGATTGTTTCCTATTAAAAAAGTAAATTTTTAACTTGATTCGGAGGATGTGAGGGGATGGGGGGGCGATTAATCGAGGGAGGCGATTATTTAAAATATTTCCACCAAAGGGAGCCGATTATTCGAGAGAGGGGGGCCGATTATTCGAGGGGGGGGGGGGGGGGCGATTATTCGAGGTAGGCGATTATTCGAGGGGGGGGGGGGGGATTAATCGAAGGACGGCTATTATTCGAGGAAATAAGGTACGTTCACTAATTTATTTTATCCCATGCCCTCACAGTATTGATCCTATTCAGCAAAGAATATTTAGTGGATTTGTTTATTCAGTGCCGTTCTTGGTTTGCGTCTGTGTATAAAACCTTCAGGTTTGGCCATTCAAAAGAATGCTTTTCACTTAGAGCAAAACTTTTCTGTACAATACCTAGCTTTTTTTTGTAACTTCTCCAAAACACGTATTTATTGAATGCGTAACGTAAATTTCTTTGTTTCCAAGTGATCTCCCATGCACAAACACTTCAGATACCACGCAGCTCTTAACAACCTCTAATTTCACTGGACCTGGGTATCACGTAGCTCTATTGCTTTCAGAGAAGACCTTGAAAGAGCTGCGTACTGCCCCAAACACTTCACTTATCACGAAAACCAAGAAAACTTTCAAAAATTTCGGACCATCTTCTACAGCATAAGCACCACAGGACAAAAATGCCCAATGACTCGCACTATTTTGATGTTTTAAAGACAAAAAAAATGCTGACGAAAAACTGTGTATGCCCTTAATGTTCCGATAAGGGATCAACTGGGGCGAATTAACTAAGTAAAAGTTGTTACTAAAAGACAGGAAATCCACTCACCATCCAATTGACCTCAGTACCAATTAACATCATTTTCACGTCGAAAAAAAAATTAAAATTACACGACTAACAGGAAGGTACTGGTCAACCAATTTCATTTTTAAAAGGGACATTTTTCATTGACTGAAAAAAAAATAACCTCTGCAGTGATCGCGGGTACTATTGAGCCCGTTACACAGGCGACAGGGCTCCTGACAGGCGATTAATAGTTACTGTTTATTATGCCGTCCTATTTTTTTTTTTTTGCCGGAGTCTGTTGATAAAATCTTCGATTTTGATTTGTCATGTGCCATAACCATGTACTTTCCCGAGCTACTTCATGCACTCTAGGCATGTGTATCTCAAACATATATTTTCCGATTGTTTGTCTATAGCTTTAGTGTTAGTGTTCTATAAGCATTTCGCGTATTTCGCATTTCGCAACAAAGCAGGAACCCATCAATATTGATGGGCTCCTGGACAAAGGTATTTAGTTTTAAATAGGGGCAGTTTTGACTAAAAAAACTTCAAAATCCCCATGACATGCTCCCAGGGGGGACTCCCACATAAAAATGACAGGGGTGCTCGTCGTACCTTTTAGGGGTTAAAATTTGTAGATTGGTACCGCTTATATGGGGTACGACAATCTAAAATGACCACCGTTAGAATTATCGCGGTACCTTTTAGGGTATTGAGCCAAAAAAATATGGCAGAAATATGATGTGTTGTTTTGAATTGGTACCTCTTAGGGGTAAAACTTCTTTTGAGCCATACCCATCAAACGAGATTCTGGTACCTTTTCGGGTGTTTTTCGAAAATTTTGCCGTCAAGAAGTCCTGTTGTGAGCCTGGAATCCCTGTGCACCAAGCAACCTAAGTAGCAACACCCAAATTTAGTGAACAATAGTAAAAAAAAGACTCATTACCTATCAAAGTCAACATAAAAATCCTAAACAGAAAATACGAATTCAGGAAACTGACCAGAGTTACGAGATGTACAGTTGCTGTCTGACCTCTTTACAGTTGAAAATGAAAATGTCACACCAGAGCACTGCAAAGTACAAGAGCCGCCTCCCCCCCTCCCAGATGTTGGCCCAGATATTAATGCTTCAATTCGGTAGCTAGTGCTTTTCTTTAAAACAGTTGCAGAGTCAAACAAAACTTCATATCCATGATAGCTTTCACTTTTGTATTTCAAAAGCTTTGAAGAATGTGTTCCTGTTTTGGACACTATAGTTGAATTATTACTTGTATCCTTTACCTCCAATGTTACTGTGTAACTGTTGTTTTCACTGCCACAAAGGCCAGAGTCCATGAAATGTGATGTCTTTGTCCACAGCAAAATCAAGCAGGTCTTTTTGCTTACCATTGTAATTCCAACCGCTCCCAGACACCGACTGAAATCTGCCACATCGGTAAGTGACACTAGCTCGTCTCCGGGTCTCTGAAAATCCCACAGGAGAAGTCAAACATGAACTGTGAAACTTAAAAAAGAGGAGCACTTCATCTGGAGTAAGAATTTTTGTATCAAGGACGACATCTGCAAATTCCTTTTGTTTCATCACTGGGAAGCGTATTGCTTTAATTATTTCTTCACCAAGAATTCTTCTTTTCAGTTCACCACCAGGTGCTAAATCTTGCTTTTGGCATTGTTTTGTTGCCCACAGATCAACAGCTTGAAACAACTCGACCTCTTCAATCGTCAGATTGTCTCTTGAGACTACTGCTTCGAGTAATAACCTCTCAATTGTCTCAAATCCATCCGATTTTACAGCCGCTTTTGTCTGATTCTCAATCACCTTCCAACATCGATCAACGAGGCTTGTCTCTTCATATCTCTGTGCAGTTGGCAGGATACTGAAAACATTCGACGGATCTAACTCATCTTGCAGATATTCCGTGCATTTTTCAGCGAGTGTAGGCACCATGTATTTCTTAGCCAAGTATAGCACTCCCATAACATTACTTCCGCTTAAATTCACTTCATCGCTGTACATGTAGCGAAACAACTCCAACAGACTCTCGTACTCACAGTCAGGCAGTTCAATAGAGTCTCTTGTCTCCCTTAGATCACCGTAAAACATGGCTTCAAACACGGGACTGCCAATCGACAGCACAAACTTGTGAGCTGGAATCACATGCTTACTTTCACTTTCGCCATCGCTCTTTCGAACTACAAACTTCACATCGCTCAAACGATCGTTGTTGAACATGAACTTGGCTCTTTCTCTGATGGTGGGTCTTGTTGTTTGCCAGTTTGTTTCGACAGACATATTTCTTTTAGCGGGACCGGTACAGAAAGTTAAGATATTCCGTTTACTTTGCCGCTACAAGCACTCACCAACAGTAGCCAAGCAGCAAAATAATGATTTCGCAGACTCTAGTTAATTAGGTTAGACAGTCATGCGATCTCGAGTACAAAGCCGTCACACGATGACGTCATGGGATTAATGTGTGCTCTGCCCCCAATTTTCGCGCGGCCGGAATGCGGGAAAATTCGTCCGTACGGGAACGCTTGCTACGCAGGCTAGGCGTAAAACGTCACGCGATCTTAACACATTTCAACAATAATGTAGTGCATGGTTCAATTCCTACAGTTACCATCTCCTCCCCCCGGCACACCCCCGGGGATTTGCCATTTTTTCTTCGCTTGGCGTCCTAATCCCCACCCCCGGGCACAAAGAAAGAGGTAATTCCCAACCCCCGGGACACTCAACAACAAGCTGCACCGTTTCTCAAGAAGACAGAAATATTTGTTATATAAATCCACCGAACAGTTAACAAAATAGACATGAACTGGACTAGACTCGTATGGTTACAAAGATCAGGAAGCATCTCTCCCATGTTTCGTGTTTCGGGTGACAAGTGAGCACATAGTACGGAACCTGATATTGTGAACGGGTCATTGTGCAGTCTATTTCAATGCGCTGGCTTTCTTGCTGGCGACATTTAGATCGTTACACCGTGCTGATGAGTTGCAATAACAACGAAACAATAGAGTGTGTGCGCTCACGTGACCCTTGAATTACCGTCCGCCATGTTGGAGGACCACTTTGATGGGTTTTCCCTGTGTTTACCTTCTAGAGAGCGGGCAGTGCGAGCGCTTTTGAAATCATAACTCGTGTTTCCTTCAACGTTATGAACTAAAATCGAAAAGGTAGCTGATGTACAGTGCTTTTTTGTTATTTGTGCTAATTTAAATGCCAAAACCCCTTTTCTTTTGATAATTAGGGCCGTATTTGTTTCGATCAATTCAATTTGCTGATTTGCCGGCCAACCCAAATTCCCTGAAAATCAACCGTACCTTTTGCTTTCCAACCGAAAATACCGGTTTTCTTGGCTAAATAGTAAGCACCCGGGCAACAAGTTCCCCACAGAAACCTGACTTCAAAACAAAATTTCGTGCAAACTAATTGCAGCGTGCAATCAAGGAACCGACAAACTAGCTAACTTAAGACGCACTATAAAAAAAAAGACTGATTCTACGATTTGTCGCGACCATGAAAATGATTTCATTTTATAAGAAATATTGTTGACGTAAAACCGATTTCATAAGTGTGGCTGATTTTCTACTCTGTGATAATGTTTTCAAGGTTTAAAAAAATCGGAAACTAGTGGAAAACCTTCATCGATTTTTAATAGTAGCAGCCGGGCACGGTCTTCAAAGGGTCTTCAAAAATTCCTCAGAAATTCTCACAGAATTTCACGAAAAGCTTCATTTAAACCTCCTAAGAGTATTCTATCTTTGTTTAGAAATGCCAAGCGCTTCGAAAAATTATTTTGGTTTTGTACTTGACGAATTCTCCAAGCTTGTGCATACTATAAAATCGCTGTGTTCTCGACACTTAAAAAATCGAGTGTCGAGAACATAGCGATTTTATAGTATGCACAAGCTCGGAGAATTCGTCAACTACAAAACCAAAATAATTTTTCGAAGCGCTTGGCATTTCCAAACAAAGATAGAATACTCACAGGAGGTTTCTGAATGAGACCTTCGAGATTTTAGCATATTTGACAGCATCGGAGGCTCAAGTTGTGTTGTTTCAGTCACCATTTTGATTACGTCAGTCCTCCAACATGGCCGCCGGTAAGTTTGTGACGTCATCCGCACACACACTATACACCACTTTCATAATGGCGGCCGATTTATTTATTCTTTTATATGTATGTTAGTTAGCCTCACCGGCCTCGTTGGCGTGTGCAAAATTCAAAAGAATTTTTACTCTAAAACGAGGCCAGTGAGGCTAATTAACATACATATAAAAGAATAAATAAATCGGCCGCCATTATGAAAGTGGTGTATTGTCCACGGTTACGATCCTACTTTATCGGTTTCTATCGTGATGATGTCTCGCAAATTTTACTTTTTTACTTTTTTACGTGGTCACATCAGCCTTGCAGTTCATTGTTTTTGTTCATTCATTTTATGGCTGGTTAGGTCTCTCGTAGATCCCACGTATCATTAGCAGCATTATCGTTTGCGGTCTTCTGCAGTTTACTTTTATTTCTCTTCCTTGCGCGCGTTTCTTTAGCTTTCATCGCTCCTCTCTTGCGGTTGTTTCGTGTACTGAGGATGTGTTCTTCCCAACACTTCACATCATCCACTGACAGGCTTTAACTTTGCCAAATTGTTTTCTTCCAGCCAATTACTAACAAATTGCAATGATTTCCCAGCAAAGAAGTCCGCTTGTTGAGTCATGCCGTCAAAAGGCGACAATATTCCTTTGTTATGGATATTTTGATATTTTGAGACTAAGCCCTGATAGTATTATAACGGGTTATAATTTGAACAATAGGATTTCCTTCGTCTTTATCTTATACCTATTTTTGTAACCTCTCCAAGCCACGTATTTATTTACGTAACGTAAATTCCTTTGTTTCCCAGTGACCCCCCGCGCACAAACACTTCACGCATTATGACAACCTTGGCACATTAACCTATACGAGTGCCAAGTGAGAAATTGGTCAAATTTTCATAACCGTTTTCCACTTAAAATGGACAGCGAAACGTTCCAGCCGCGCGTTAACGCTTTCTAACAGCGTCTAAGTTTATTGAAGTTTTAGCAATTCAGGCTGCTCGGAACAACTAAATAAACAAAATGAAAAACTGGACTGATAATGAACTTTCGCTTAATGGTCACACTTCAGGATTTCATCCACGGCGCTCAAAAAGCTCAAAATTTCGGACCTCTTCTACAGCATAAGCACCACAGGAAAAAAATACACAATGAGTTTCATTTTGGCGGTCACACTAAAATTGTGTTCATAGTCCGGCGAATTAAGAAAAGCCTAACGTGCATGGTCAGTAGAAGTTCCTATTATGCTTAAAAAAGGAGATTATATCGATTTTAAGTTTATTTAATTATTAATATTCTTAATACTTGTTTGTATAGCCCCTCCAAAGCAAGTGCAAAGCTACTCGTCCAAAACATTGTTTTCCGATGTTCGGACAACTTTAAACGGCAACACCACACCCATCTAAGCCTTGGACTGTTTTTAATAGATCAATTATTGGACGAGGTTAATCAAAATATCGTGATTTGTCAGTGACGAGCAGATCAATTATTGGACGAGGTTGAGAAAAATATCGTGATTTGTCAGTGACGAGCAAATCAATTATTGGACGAGGTTAATCAAAATATCGTGATTTGTCAGTGACGAGCAGATCAATTATTGGACGAGGTTAATCAAAATATCGTGATTTGTCAGTGGCGAGCAAATCAATTATTGGACGAGGTTGAGCAAAATATCGTGATTTGTCAGTGGCGAGCAGATCAATTATTGGACGAGGTTTAGCAAAATATCGTGATTTGTCAGTTGCGAGCAGATTAATTATTGAACGAGGTTAATCAAAATATCGTGATTTGTCAGTGGCGAGTAGATCCATTTTTGGACGAGGTTAATCAAAATATCGTGATTTGTCAGTGGCGAGCAGATCAACTATTGGACGAGGTTGTGCAAAATATCGTGATTTGTCAGTGGCGAGCAGATAAATTATTGGACGAGGTTAATCAAAATATCGTGATTTGTCAGTGACGAGCAGATCAATTATTGGACGAGGTTAATCAAAATATCGTGATTTGTCAGTGGCGAGCAAATCAATTATTGAGAATTTAGTTTTATCGACTGAGTCGATAAGGTAAATTGACCACCGTAAAAAGATTCAAATAGCTGACGTTTCGAGCGCTAGCCCTTCGTCGGAGCGAATCAAGGAATTGTGGGTAGTGTGTGGTTTTATATAGTAAGCGGTGGAGCTACGCTATTGGTGGAAATTTGGTGACGTGAAAAACAAATGTAGATTAGTTGAATGAAAAGCGTTCGTTGATTCCGTGGGGTTTGAGAGTGCCGATTTGAAAGATGATTTTTTGTTCTAGGTTTTTACGGCTTTCTGTGTTACCCTGGTGTAGGGAAACGCCGCAGATTGTCATGTGTTGTTTAGAATGGTTAGTAAGATTAAAGTGGCGCGCGACTGGTTTGGATGCGTCTTTGTCATTTTTTTCAACGTCTCGGAGATGTTCACGAAAACGGTCGCCCAGTCTCCTTCCTGTTTCGCCAATGTATATCTTTTTGCAAAAAGTACATGTAATGCAGTAGATAACATTTACGGAGGTGCATGTAAAACGATCAGTGATTTTAATAGATCGTTTGGGTCCTGTTATTTTGTCCGCGTTGTGAATGAAAGGACAAGTGTTACATCGTGTGCGTGTGCATTTGAAAGTTCCCGGTACATCGTCAGATTTCAGTGCGCTCGTAACTAGAAAGTTGCCTATGTTTTTGTCACGTTTGAATGAAATTAGTGGGGGTTGTGAAAAAATTCTGCCAGTTTCGGGGTCGTTTTGGAGTAATTTGAAATTTTTTAAAATGATGCTTTTGACTGTGTTGTTGTGTGGGTGGAAAGTGAGGGTGAATGGAATTCTCTCGTTCTCTTCCTTCTGTGGCGTTTGTAGTGCTGACTGTCTGTCGATCTGTTGTGCACGTTGTTGGCCCGTATTAACAACAGAGTCAGGGTACCCACGTTTCTTGAAAAACTGGCACATTTCTTCTGATTTGTTGGAAAAATCAGAGTCATCACTACATAGACGTCGAAGTCTGAGAAATTGAGAATACGGAATGGCGTTTTTAACGTGCGATGGATGTGAGGATGAATGTAACAGATAACTGTGGGAATCTGTAGGTTTGTAGTGCACACTTGTGGATAAACTGTTACCGTTGATTTAAATATTAATGTCAAGAAAAGCGACTGAGGACAATTACCAGTTACCGCCAACAATCTCATCAACAATCTCCAACAATCTCATCATCACTACTCCTAGAACCTCACCCGTTTATTTCAAACCTAAAATTCATAAACCAAACAATCCGGGCCGACCCATTGTTTCCGCTTGTAGCTGTCCTACCGAACTAATTTCTAGCTATTTAGACAAAATCATGGCCCCCATTGTCAAATCACTGCCCTCGTACATTAAGGACACCAATCACGCACTCGAAATTTTCCGGGATTTCAGTTTTGCCAGCGAAAACAAATTAATTTTCACTATGGACATTACCTCTTTATATACCGTCATCCCCAATGACGAAGGACTTCAAGCACTAAAATATTTTTTCGACCAGCGCCCCATTCAAAACCCAAGCTCAGAAACACTGCTCCGCTTAGCCGAATTAGTTTTGACACTTAACTGTTTTTCATTTTCCCAAAACTACTACAAACAAGTAAATGGAGTCGCCATGGGCACCAAAATGGGACCAAGCTACGCTAACCTTTTTGTAGGCCACATCGAAGACAAATTTTTTAATCAGTACCACGGAACCAAACCCGAACTCTACGGCCGCTACATCGATGATTGCATTGGCGCTACCTCTTCCAGTAAAGAGGAACTTAATCAATTCATAACTTCTGTCAATACTTTTCATCCAGCTCTAAAATATACCTGGGAAATTTCCGAAACCTCAGTCGCTTTTCTTGACATTAATATTTCAATCAACGGTAACAGTTTATCCACAAGTGTGCACTACAAACCTACAGATTCCCACAGTTATCTGTTACATTCATCCTCACATCCATCGCATGTTAAAAACGCCATTCCATATTCTCAATTTCTCAGACTTCGACGTCTATGTAGTGATGACTCTGATTTTTCCAACAAATCAGAAGAAATGTGCCAGTTTTTCAAGAAACGTGGGTACCCTGACTCTGTTGTTAATACGGGCCAACAACGTGCACAACAGATCGACAGATAGTTAGCACTACAAACGCCACAGAAGGAAGAGAACGAGAGAATTCCATTCACCCTCACTTTCCACCCACACAACAACACAGTCAAAAGCATCATTTTAAAAAAAATTTCAAATTACTCCAAAACGACCCCGAAACTGGCAGAATTTTTTCACAACCCCCACTAATTTCATTCAAACGTGACAAAAACATAGGCAACTTTCTAGTTACGAGCGCACTGAAATCTGACGATGTACCGGGAACTTTCAAATGCACACGCACACGATGTAACACTTGTCCTTTCATTCACAACGCGGACAAAATAACAGGACCCAAACGATCTATTAAAATCACTGATCGTTTTACATGCACCTCCGTAAATGTTATCTACTGCATTACATGTACTTTTTGCAAAAAGATATACATTGGCGAAACAGGAAGGAGACTGGGCGACCGTTTTCGTGAACATCTCCGAGACGTTGAAAAAAATGACAAAGACGCATCCAAACCAGTCGCGCGCCACTTTAATCTTACTAACCATTCTAAACAACACATGACAATCTGCGGCGTTTCCCTACACCAGGGTAACACAGAAAGCCGTAAAAACCTAGAACAAAAAATCATCTTTCAAATCGGCACTCTCAAACCCCACGGAATCAACGAACGCTTTTCATTCAACTAATCTACATTTGTTTTTCACGTCACCAAATTTCCACCAATAGCGTAGCTCCACCGCTTACTATATAAAACCACACACTACCCACAATTCCTTGATTCGCTCCGACGAAGGGCTAGCGCTCGAAACGTCAGCTATTTGAATCTTTTTACGGTGGTCAATTTACCTTATCGACTCAGTCGATAAAACTAAATTCTCGTGTTTCATCCCCCCACCGACGCAGCACCACAGTTTCTCTAGAAACTAACCCAAATCAATTATTGGACGAGGTTGAGCAAAATATCGTGATTTGTCAGTGGCGAGCAAATCAATTATTGGACGAGGTTGAGCAAAATATCGTGATTTGTCAGTGGCGAGCAAATCAATTATTGGACGAGGTTGAGCAAAATATCGTGATTTGTCAGTGGCGAGCAAATCAATTATTGGACGAGGTTGAGCAAAATATCGTGATTTGTCAGTGGCGAGCAAATCAATTATTGGACGAGGTTGAGCAAAATATCGTGATTTGTCAGTGGCGAGCAAATCAATTATTGGACGAGGTTGAGCAAAATATCGTGATTTGTCAGTGGCGAGCAAATCAATTATTGGACGAGGTTGAGCAAAATATCGTGATTTGTCAGTGGCGAGCAAATCAATTATTTGCCGAATCACGATATTTTGCGATAGCCGAGTTCAATAATTGTTTTATCATTTGATAACCGAGTTTGTTTTTCAAATTAATATTTATTCATAACTGCCAAAACAGAGCAAAATTTGGGCTGCCCTTGTTGAGTCTGTAGAGGACTGTCTGAGCAGAACCGTGAATTATTCGCAGCAAAACAACTTTGTGTGAATGAGCAGAATTATTCGCGGCAAAACATCTTCGTGCGCATGAGCAGAAATTCGTAGGCATTTATTTGCAGGTCACGTGGCGGGCTCTCGACCAATGACAAGGAAAAAATCATCGAATAATAATAATACTTGTTTGCCTCTCCAAAGCAAGTACAAAGCTACTCATTCAAAACAGACTTTATTGTTTTCCGCTGCTCGGACAAGCCTTGACCTGTTTTCCTGCAAAAGTATAAGCGAGTTCGGAGTTTGAAGAATAGGTTCAGTGGGCATGCGTTTTTATCCAGAGATTATTCCCTTCTTTTGTTATTTAAAATAGTTGAATTTGAATTCTATTGTATTTTTTGATTAATGCTTGTTTTTAGAGTGCAAACAATATAACCGTGAAACACAAATTACAAATTTGTAAAATTTTGTACAATTTTGTTGAAAAATTGTTGAAGCGTGAAGAGCCGCTAATTAAGTTGACTAAATTAAATAGCATCTATTCAACTTAAACTAGGATGAAAACTAAAATGAAAGACACGCAGGGCTCTATTAAAAGAGAGTTTTCAGTAGACTAGCGGGCAAAAACGAAATAACTAACTGAAAATATATGGACGCAAGACACATCAAAGTCAGGACTGAGGCGTTTTATTCATTTGCGGCTTTATTTCCAACTCCCTCTCATCCCCGTTTTCCTACCCAGATAACTAACCAAAATAAATGGACGCAGGACACATCAAAGACAAGAGACACGTTAAGTTTAATTGTTTTTCTATTTCCACCCATCCCCGTTTTCCCACCCAGACTACTAACTATAATAAATGGACACAGGACACATCAAAGACAAGAGACACGTTTGGTTTAATTGTTTTTCTATTTCCACCCATCCCCGTTTTCCCACCCAGACTACTAACTATAATAAATGGACACAGGACACATCAAAGACAAGAGACACGTTTGGTTCAATTGTTTTTCTATTTCCACCTATCCCCGTTTACGTTATCGCATCTGGCCGTAATATTACGTAAAAGGATTATCCTATTTAAGGAGCCCGAGGCTCGAAAATTCTACCCAATCGGGACGCACATACCTATATAGCCTATATATGGGAGTACCCACCACCCACACCACCATGCACCACCCAGGACTTGAAACTGCTCTCAAAAATTGCCAGATTCATCCTCTTCGAAAATTCGTTCAGAAAGGTGTCTCAAATATGCATTTTTATTCAAAACAGTTTGTTCTGCTTCTTATTATACCTATTTCAAAAAACATTGGCGATGGGTGATCTGACATGAATCTTTTTTTTACGAAAAAGCACAATTCTAAATTAAAGCTACATCCATCAGCTTTGTTATCGAAAAGCACAGACACAATTAAGTAATCCACGAAATTCTGCGTGCGACTTAACTTGTAACTCTCCATGACCTTTTGTAGTATTTTCTTACTGGTACTGGCGAAATCTGAATGAAAGAATCGACAGTGGCTAACAAGGCGTTATCCTTCAAAGCTCCAGGGTTTTTTCGGGCCATAGCTTTTGCCAAGCCAAAAACCATTTCAATAGGATTAAGATCGTAACTATACGCTGGTAACTTTACCAGCGTATAGTTAAATGAAAAAGTGAGCGCTTTTTAATGCGATTTTCGTAGTCTATTCACATTATCGAGTTTTCATTGCGCTCGCAAAAAATGCGAATCAGGCTTGAAAAAGAACCCTCGAAATTCTAGACAAGAAACTTGCCTTTCAAGTAGTATATCGCAGATGTTCTCTTCCTGTTCAAAATTCCCTAAAACTTCCAAAATTCCGTTTTAGTTTCTGGTTTTACTGTTTCCTTGATGCAGTGCCGTATTTTTAAAATTCACAACTCGCGCGCCTTAGACTATTTACGCCTGACTGAATTCACTAAATTGACAAAATTGACTAATTACAAATTTGTACAAATTTGTGTAATTTAGTATTACTAATGTTTCACGGTTATATTGTTTGCACTCTATCCCGACGCGCGCACATGTTTTTCAGAACTCCGAATTAGCTTATTATAACTGCTTTTTGTAATGTAAACACTGAAGATATTACCTACTCAGGTATTGGCTCAAAACCAGTTAACATCACTGACTCGGTGGCGGTACACTTTACAAACTTAAGATTCTTAAATAAGTAATCGTAATTGAGCTGCTAGGATGGATGACAGTGTCTTATTGCCTCCGCAAGTGGCCAGGGACCTGCATGGATCTAATAGCAGGCATGGCGGCCGATTTGAAAGTTTGCAAATTAGATGCTTAGAGTAAACCTAAAATGTGACGATTCGAATGAAACTCTGTTGACGGGCAGTACTGTTTTGTGTGGTGCTCTTCATTGTGGTTCTAATCAGTTTAAATCGATAAAGAAAACCCTAAAGTGCATCCAGTAAAAGCTTTGAATTCTTGTGAGGCTGTCCAAACGATGTCTGTGATTGGCGAACGATACAATTGATATATCACTTAAACAATGCCCCTATCCCTAATCCCTATCCCAGGCGGGACAAATCTATTGTTTTCTTAGCGAATCACAGACATCGTTTGGACAAGTGCTGGACTAAGCAGGTGGATTCATAATAACAAATAAAACATTTCTCTGGTTAAAAACTTGTGTTCGAAAATATAAAATAAACTTCAGCCTTCATCAGGGGGAAGTAATAAGAAATTTACAAAGAGCGCGTACATATCAAGAAAAATGCAAATTTGAGCTAATTAAGAAAAATGAAAAATTTGAGCTAATTAAGTCTTGTCCTTTTATGCAGTTTTCATCCGTGAAAGTACCACGGGAAACTACAGTAACTGCTCAATTTAACACTTTCATTTACGGCATAAATCCAAAAGTTAAAACCACCAAGTACAGTGTAGCGAACGGTATTGTACAGGAAGCATTCTTTTGAATGACCAAACATTGAGATTTTAACAACACACGCAAAAGCTGCAACGGCACTCATTAACTCAATAACTCAATCGGCTTCTGAACAGGCCCATTAGAGTGGGGACGGCCAAGGATAAGCGAAATAAGTGAGCGTAATGAACCAAGTGCGTTTCCCCCCCCAGCTCCCTCTCCGTTCCCAGTCAGCAGCACGTAGAGGGTGTGTCTGTGGACAAAATCCTAAAGTGCACCTTTAATTAAATAGAAGCTGTTAAGTAGTACTTTCCTGACGGTGAGTTGTGCAGTTTTCATTTTTTCGGACGTAAAAATTGTATAAAATTCGTACTATGCTACCTTTGGGTAAGGTGTTAATTGGTACTGAGGTAAATTGAATGATAAGCAATCCCAATTAGTTCATTTAATAAGTGGTTTTCAGTAGTTTTTTGCCTGCACACAGCATTAATTGTCACTATTTTAGTATTTTTCCTTTTCGATCCGAAACTCTTTTCAGTTGAACCATCAGCATTCTTTCATCATCGTCTCCGCTTTACTCACCGACATGTCCTTGAAACTTGAATATATATTTTTCAAACAGTCTTAAACTTGAGTTTGTAATCTTAGCTGACCTACCGCACCCGCTACACCACGATATCGATGTTTTATACCGATCCGTACTTTTAACTTTTTTTATTAAATACAGTGACAGAAATGAAGCGAGCGGATAATCTCAAGAGCATTTTAAAGATTCCTTTTCGAAAAAAAATGTATGACGTTCGTTGGAATGTGCCGAACAGACAGAAGAAAAAAACTTTAGAAATGCACTTGTCAGTGGGCATATTATGTTAACTCTTTAACTCCTGAGAGTGCCAAACATCACAATGCAAGAAAAATCCCAAATTTCAATTTGTAAAATATTGAGAAACAAATGGTACCATGTAAAAGTACTGCTGAAGAGGTTTCATTTGAATGGTCACACCAAAGGATTTCGTCGACAGACTCAAAAGTTAGAACAAATGGTACCATGCAAAAGTACTGCCAAAGAGGTTTCATTTGAATGGTCACACCATAGGATTTCGTCCACAGACTCAAAAGTTAGAACAAATGGTACCATGCAAAAATATTGCTGAAGAGGTTTCATTTGAATGGTCACACCATAGGATTTCGTCGACAGACTCAAAAGTTAGAAAGACTACGCTACATGTCTCCATTATTGACTCTGACTCTGGGAGTGAAAGGGTTATGCAACGCTAACGCCCGGGGGGGGGGGGGCGGGTACTCCCTGATATACGCTATATAGGTATGTGCCGCCCCATAGGGTAGGATTTTTTAGGTGCTCAGTCCTTAAATAGGGTATCCTTTTTGGTATTTTTGGTATTGTGATCCTTAGGTATTCCTTAGATAGGGTCACTAAATTGCAGTATCCACCCCAACGCGCAAAACGAAAAAGATATGGTCTGTTAAAACTGTACTACACGCCTGAATTGGGCCTTAAAAAGGGTATCAAATCTCGAATAGGGTCAGGATTTGAGAACCTTGGCGGCACACACCTATCCTAAATTGTCGGGAGTACCCTCCCCCCCGGCGCTAACGGTAAAAAGCTAACAGTTCAAAGTATACTCTTCTTTGTTGATGTGAACACCAGACCCATCTAAAAACATTAGGCTGCTTTCGATGTTTGTATTTGCCATGTCTTCTTATAAACATGTGCTCGAGTGATTTGATCCCAATCATTTTCATGCTTGCTCAGATCACAGCACGGCTGATTATGTTGCAACTTTTTTTATAAAGTAAATACAATTCTAGGTGGGAATGCTAACCCCTAGCCTACGTGCAGACGTCTTTTGTTTCGTCTGCTTGAGGAGACGTCTGCGCGCAGAATTTCCCAACATAGCATAGATTCATTCTGTATGATTTTGGCTGCATTTACCAACAAAAACCAACACTTCTAAATTCCAATTAGATCTGGAAAGTGTCCCCAATTAGTACTCGCGTGCTAGATTACCTTTGACACTTAAATAAAGTGATTATTACAAAGCTGCGTGTGATCATCATTGTTATGTAACAGCGGCCCAAACTCACGTATAAGGTTTTGTATGAAATTGGGAAATTCTGAATTAAGATTCGTTTTATCACAGGCATCCCTAGTTCAATTGAGTATAAGTGTCTATTTTTTCATTGTGAAATATAAGGGGTTTGTAGGAAAACCCTCACGATTTTTTTTCTTACTAGCATTCCAATTTCATGTGATCATTGCACTTTATTATGTAATGGCAAAAAAATTGAAGGGTTTTGTATGGAAATTCCGTATACATTAGTACGTCTAGTACAGGGATCCATAGGCTCGTGCGGTGTGAGCGTTAGCTGCTGAATTGGGTAATGGCGAAGACATTGTGGTTCTTTAGATTCCCTGTTTTAAAGATTCTTTGTTTTAAAGACTCCTTATTCCCCGTTCCCATTCTCCGATTCCCCGCTCATCGTTTTAAAAATAGCCAATATATCGGCTACGATCTCGAGCTAAATGCCTTTCTTTGTTTCCATGGCAAATAACTTGCTTTTTACTTGGTTAGATTAGACATGTTGGTTGACTGATTAACCCTTTCACTCCCAGAGTCAATTATAGGGTCATATTATGATTTCTAACTGTTTGTTGACAAAATCCAATGGTGCAACTATTCAAATGAAACCTCTTCGGTAGTTCTTTTGCATGGTTTCATTAATTTGTTTTTCATTATTTTACAATATGAAATTTGGGATTTTTCTTGAATTTCGATTTTTGGCACTCTTTGGAGTTAAAGTCGTGGTTAGTTTTGGTTCATAGAACGTGATTGTAGAATTCCCATTATATTCGGAACTTTATAGTTCCTTTATTATATAGTTAGGGCGCGTCACGCTATTTTGATGTTTTAGGTATGTGACTGGCGCAAAAAAGAGTGCTGACGAAAATCTGTGTATGTCAATCAACTGGGGCTAAGTAACTATTACAAGTAGCAGTGTTACCAAAAGACAGGAAATTCACTTATTTTCTGAATGTACTAATTAGGAATTCTCGCCATCCAATTTCCCCTAGTAACAAATTAACACCTTACCCAAGAGCCGACATAGTACACATTTTGTACATTTTCACGTCCGAAAATTGCACAACTTACAGGATCCATGCAAGAAAGTACTACTTGACAGTTTTCATTTAATTCAAAGGTGTACTTAAGGATTTTGTCCACGGACGCATCCTTGGTTTCATAAAGCTTTAGTAATGGAAAGAGTGGGGGGAGGTGGGGATTAAACTCCAGCTATTATTATTACTTCCTTATCTTCTATGTGTTATTATAGGTTCTTGCACTACTCATGTAAATGCTAGCTATCTGTGTATACCTATTTATTTATTTATTTTACTTATTTATTTATTTATTTTATTTTATTTATTATTATTATTATTATTATTAATTATTTATTTATTATTAGTTACCTGATTTTACTAATAATTTGTGTTTGCTGAATTTGATTGTAAATTATACAACCTGCCTCGATTAGCTTTGCTATATGCGGGTTGTATATTTCTCTAATTTGTAAAATTTAAATTATTGAAATAAAATGATGATGAAAAATGATGATGATGATGATAAATGATGGGGGGCAATAGAGTGGGGGGGGGGGGGGTGGGGGGCAATAGGTTCACTACGTATTTCCTCGAAAATAGCCGGCCGGGGGCAATTATCAATTTTTTTCACTCCAAAAGGGGCGATTGTTCGAGGGGAGGCGATTAATCGAGGGTGGCGATTATTTCAACTATTGTTCGCTAGAAGTGCTAACGTGCTAATTAGAGAGCTCCAAGAAATAAAGAAAAGATTCAAATACACAAACGTCACTATATAAAAACATTATGAAAACTGTGCTTTTGTAACGTTTATGTAATTGTAACGATTGTTTCCTATAAAAGAAGTGAATTTTTAACTTGATTCGGAGGATGTGAGGGGATGGGGGGCGATTAATCGAGGGAAGCGATTATTTAAATATTTCCACCAAAGGGGGCCGATTATTCGAGGGGGGGGGGGGGGGGGGAGGGGCGATTAATCGAGGTAGGCGATTATTCGAGGGGGGGGGATTAATCGAAGGACGGCTATTATTCGAGGAAATAAGGTACGTTCACTAATTTATTTTATCCCATGCCCTCACAGTATTGATCCTATTCAGCAAAGAATATTTAGTGGATTTGTTTATTCAGTGCTGTTCTTGGTTTGCGTCTGTGTATAAAACCTTCAGGTTTGTCCATTCAAAAGAATGCTTTTCACTTAGAGCAAAACGTTTCTGTACAATACCTAGCTTTTTTTTGTAACTTCTCCAAAACACGTATTTATTGAATGCGTAACGTAAATTCCTTTGTTTCCAAGTGATCTCCCATGCGCAAACACTTCAGATACCACGCAGCTCTTAACAACCTCTAATTTCATTGGACCTGGGTATCACGTAGCTCTATTGCTTTCAGAGAAGACCTAGTAAGAGCTGCATACTGCCCCAAACACTTCACTTATTACGAAAACCAAGAAAACTTTCAAAAATTTCGGACCATCTTCTACAGCATAAGCACCACAGGAAAAAAATCTCCAATGACTCGCACTATTTTGATGTTTTAAAGACAAAAAGAACGCTGACGAAAACCTGTGTATGCCCTTAATGTTCCGATAAGGGATCAACTGGGGCGAATTAACTAAGTAAAAGTTGTTACTAAAAGACAGGAAATCCACTCACCATCCAATTGACCTCAGTACCAATTAACCATAGTACAAATTTCATTCATTTTCACGTCGAAAAAAAAATTAAAATTACACGACTAACAGGAAGGTTCTGGTCAACCAATTTCATTTTTAAAAGGAACATTTTACGATTTTGCCCACAGACGCATCCTTGACTGAAAAGAGAGGGAGACGATGATAAAAATGATGACGGTGTAAAAAGAGTTTCCCATTGTCTTTTGTCGGACCGAAATGGAACACAAAGCGCGTAAAGAGTGACAATGCTGTGTGCAGGTGACAAACTGTGTGTGCCCATTCCTCCAATAAGGGGCTGAGTAACTTAGAAGTGTAAAAGACCGGAAATCCACTCATTTACTAAATGTACTAATTAGGATTTCTCGCCATCCAATTTCCCTTGGTACCAATTAACACTTTACCCGATAGCAGCATAGTACAAATTTTATACATCGGTTCACGTCCGAAAAAATGAAAATTGTACAACTCACAGGAATGTATTGCTCAACAGGTTTCACTTAATTTAAAAGTGCACTTTAGTATTTTGTCCACAGACTCAAAAATTAGAACCAGTTAAAAAATAAAATATATTAAATAGTACATGTACTTTATTAACTAATAAAGCAGAAACACTGCATCACATCAGTATCACTTATAAATAAAACATGTAAGTTCTTTCCTGCAAATTATTCTGTCTTTCGTAAAGATAGACTAAATGGTTATGGTGGTGTTTTGATCGCTGTAAAGGATACATCCTGTCAAGAATTAGACGATCTTCACCGGCTCTGTGACTGTGAATCCATTTGGGTCAAAATTTCCCTTTCTGGCAAGAAAAATGCCTACATCGGGGCCTTCTACAATCCTAAAACCTCCCTAGAAGCCCTGTATGAACTTGATTCCTCGAGCTCCCTTTCGAAGTTACAGAGGATATCAGTAAACTCCCTTGTATATCTTGGTGGAGATTTTAAAGCTGTTGAGCAGATAGCATGTTAATAGGTTAACCGCGGTCAAACGAGAGAAATTTGCAAAAGTTAAGCAAAGTACTTAAAAGTTAAGGTTGTAATTTTCACTGTTTAAAGTTTACTATATTGCCAAAAAACTGTCAATTTACCAAATACTTTGAAAATTTACTAAAAAAGTTCTAAGCATTTAAAAACTGTGAACTGCAGAATTGTCGGCCATTTGCCAACATAATTTTGATCAGGCGCAAAGAGTTTTGGTCAGTTTCAACGGTAAAAAAAGCTCATAATTTTGAGAAAAATTAAAAGATAGTAACGTCAACTAATTTTTTTATTCATTCTTGCCTATATTTCCATTTAATATTAAATAAAATCCCACTAAATAAAACGAAAAACGCCTCGGACGTTTGACCGCAGTGGAGTTAATATGCTCCTTAGCTTAGCCTATAGACATAGGGTGAAAATGGGCAGCGGGACCTTTGCTTGCCAAACCGCACTGGGTTCGCTACGCTCGCTATTTTCTTTTTATCCCATGCTCTATTGAGCTACCCGGCACATGGCGAAAAAATAATAACCTCTGCAGTGATCGCGGGTACTATTGAGCCCGTTACACGGGCGACAGGGCTCCTGACAGGCGATTAATAGTTACTGTTTATTGTGCCGTCCTAGTTTTTTTTTTTGCCGGAGTCTGTTGATAAAATCTTCGATTTTGATTTGTCATGTGTCATAACCATGTACTTTCCCGAGCTACTTCATGCACTCTAGGCATGTGTATCTCAAACATATATTTTCCGATTGTTTGTCTATAGCTTTAGCGTTAGTGTTATATAAGCATTTCGCGTATGACAAAGCTGGAACCCATCAATATTGATGGGCTCCTGGACAAAGGTATTTAGTTTTAAATAGGAGCAGTTTTGACTCAAGAAAACTTCAAAATCCCCATGACATGCACCCAGGGGGGATTCCTACATAAAAATGACAGGGGTGCTCGTCGTACCTTTTAGGGGTTAAAATTTGTAGATTGGTACCGCTTATATGGGGTACGACAATCTAAAATGACCACCGTTAGAATTATCGCGGTACCTTTTAGGGCCGAGCCAAAAAAATATGGCAGAAATATGATGTGTTGTTTTGAATTGGTACCTCTTAGGGGTAAAACTTCTTTTGAGCCATACCCATTAAACGAGATTCTGGTACCTTTTAGGGTGTTTTTCGAAAATTTCCGACAAGCAACAAGCAACCCCGTCATTTTTATATGGGAGTCCCCCCCCCCCCCCCCCACCAAAAAGTTTCAAGGGGCTTTATATATAATTTGGATATGTTATAAAAACTGACGATTAAATCCCATACAGATCCTTATATTTTTGCTGTCAAGAAGTTCTGTTGTGAGCCTGGAATCCCTGTGCACCAAGCAACCTAAGTAGCAACACCCAAATTTAGTGAACAATAGTAAAAAAAAGTGTTAAGACTCATTACCTATCAAAGTCAAAGAAGGGTATAACATAGTTAAAAAACCTAAACAGAAAATATGAATTCAGGAAACTGACCAGAGTTACAAGATGTACGGTTGCTGTCTGACCTCTCTACAGTTGAAAATGTAAATGTCACACCAGAGCACTGGACAGTACTAGAGCCACCTTCCCCCTCAACAGATGTTGGCCCAGATATTAATGCTTCAATTTGGTACTGAGTGTTCTTCTTTAAAACAGTTGCAGAGTCAAACAAAACTTCATATCCATGATAGCTTTCACTTTTGTATTTCAAAAGCTTTGAAGAATGTGTTCCTGTTTTGAACACTACAGTTGAATTATTACTTGTATCCTTCACCTCCAATGTTACTTTGTAACTGTTGTTTTCACTGCCACAAAGGCAGAGTCCATGAAATGTGATGTCTTTGTCCACAGCAAAACCAAGAACGTCTTTGAACCCACTACTGTAACCCCAAAGACCCCCAGACACCGACTGAAATCTGCCACATCGGTAAATAACATTAGCTCGTCTCCGGGTCTCTGAAAACCCCACAGGAGAAGTCAAACTTGAACTGTAAAACTTAAAAAAGAGGAGCACTTCATCTGGAGTAAGAATTTTTGTATCAAGGACGACATCTGCAAATTCCTTTTGTTTCATCACTGGGAAGCGTATTGCTTTAATTATTTCTTCACCAAGAATTCTTCTTTTCAGTTCACCACCAGGTGCTAAATCTTGCTTTTGGCATTGTTTTGTTGCCCACAGATCAACAGCTTTAAACAACTCGACCTCTTCAATCTTCAGATCGTCTTTCGAGACTACTGCTTCAAGTAAAGACTTCTCAATTGTCTCAAATCCATCAGATTTCACAGCATCTTCTGTCTGATTCTCAATCACTTTCCAGCATTGATCAACAAGGCTTTTGTCTTCATATCTCTGTGCAGTTGGCAGGATGCTGAAAACATTCGACGGATCTAACTCGTCTTGCAGATATTTCGTGCATTTATCAGCGAGTGTAGGCACCAAATATTTCTTAGCCAAGTATAACACTCCCATCACATTACTTCCGCTTAAATTCACTTCATCGCTGTACATGAAACGAAACAACTCCAGCAGACTCTCGTACTTACAGTCAGGCAGTACAATAGAGTCCGTTGTCTCCTTTAGATCACCGTAAAACATGGCTTCAAACACGGGACTACCAATCGACAGAACAAACTTGTGAGCTGGAATCACTTCCTTACTTTCACTTTCGCCATCGCCCTTTCGAACCACAAACTTCACATCGCTCAAACGATCGTTGTTGAAAATGAATTTGGCTCTTTCTCTGATGGTGGGTCTTGTTGTTTGTCAGTTTGTTTCGACAGACATTCGTTTAACAGGACCGGTACAGAAAGTCAAGATATTCCGTTTACTTTGCCGCTATATAAGCACTGACAGCAGCCAAGCAGCAAAATAATGATTTCGCGGACTATAACAGTCACGCGATCCCGAGTATATTGAAAGCCGTACACGATGACGTCATGCGATTAATTTTTTTCGCGTTAAGACTCGCGCGCCTCGCGCGATCGTTGTTGGCGTTAATTAGGCTCGATTTCCGCCGCTTTCCCCACAGGGTCCAGAGGAGCTCTATTTGATCGTACAAGACGCTATTTTCTTCGAATCGTCGCCGCATTGAAAGGTAAACTGATTGCGTTTCACAAAATATGTACAGCGGACCAAATTACTACGGGTTGAGAAGCTGCGAAGTCGGTGTGCAGTAAAATTGCGCCCTTAATAGTTGTGGGAATCGGCTACCCGCCAGAAGGACAGCCGAGGAGCACTAGTGACGAGTTTTCGAGTCGGGCGGTATGCGCATAAAAACGATGATCTGTTTGAAGTTTTCTTGCAGATATCAAGCTAATCTACAAGGGTAAATTTGGGTTAGGGTGAATTTGATGATTGATTGATGATAACCTGAGATCAAACGCTCTTTTTTTTCGGAGCGCGAAAGTGGGAAAGTTGGCGGAAGAGCGCAGAAAAAAAGAACACCTGATCGCAGGTTAGGTTGATGCCTTTTATTCAGGAAGAAAAGCTTTTCGAACGAAGCATAAACATAACATTAATTTTTTGTTTTTTTTAATTTTGCATTCTGTACACAGCAGCAGTCATGTATAGAACGAGTATATCTATGCTCCGTATATTGCTGAAAGAATAAAGAACGCGTAGACGCGTAGCCAAGAGAAAATCATTCGTCTCCAGTCCTTGCCATGATCTGTAGGCCACTTTTATTTCCAGTGCCTGCTCTGACGGCGTAGCCAAGGTTACGCGTAGGCTGCGCGGAACCGCTTTAGTTGCGGGGTATTCTGCAATTTAGCCGATATTCCGTTTTTTTTACTTTGTCGCCACAAGCAATTAACAACAGCAACCAAGCAGCAAATGATTTTGTAGACAGTGCCTGCGCGCTAACGGAAACAGTTATAACAGTCACGCGACCTCGAATATTGATCTTGTGAAAGCTGTCACGTGATGACGTCATGCGATCAAACTTAGTATAAGACGTCACGCGATCTTTGTCGGCGTAAAACGTCACGCGATCAAACTTTCACCTCATTCAACACGTTTTAACAATATATAAATATAAAAATAAATAATTGAGAGAATGTGATCATCGCAGTAATACAGAAACTGAAGTAGTTGCAAATACAGCCTAAAAACAACAAGAAGCTGCATGTACACAGCTTGAACTCGTGGCGTCTAAACCCATTTCAGTAGTGATTCCGAGTGTTTTGCGTGCTTTTACGGAGAAACATCAAATTATGTCTAACAAGTAAGACTACACTACATGCAGTAGCCGGCACTTGAAACCTCGATCGCTAAGCAAGTTATATAAAACACAAAACTTGCATGCCGGAACAAAAATCCCACAGCAATAAGCGGGTAACACAATATCAATAGTGTGCTTTTTTGCAGTTATAGTTTGTCAACACAATATCAAACGGTCCTATCCATCCATGAACGCCTTGCATTGTCTTGAAAACTTGTACGCTGTAATTCTTCCTTCTGCTTCTCAAGTCAACAAACGGAGAGATTCTGCCGCCATCTTGAAATCAAGAGCGAGATCACGAGGTCGCGTGTCAACCAATCAGACCAGTGAAACTAAACGGAGATATGCGTGCAGAAATAATTTGCACCACTAATATTACACGAAAAAGAAAACTCAGAGGACAAAACATAACTTATCGGCTACGCCACGAGTAATCATTTCCAAAAAATACAAAAAGGTAGCAAAGAGAGTACGGGGTGAAAGTATCCGAAGGTGTCAAGAGCCCGTGAAGGTGTCAATGACGAAACCTTGCAAGGGAATGAGAAGTTCAAGCAAGTAACCGTGGACGACAATCCTGCTGATGTACGTTGGATCAAACTAGTGATCTGATCGGTTTAACAAGGGAAATATAGTGTAGAAGCAAAGACCGATACAACGTAGGTACAATTTTTAAAGGTGTACTATATTTCGGCTGGCCAAACCAGAAAACCTGAAGAAGGCTGGTTTGGCCAGCCGAAATATAGTACACATTTAAAAATTTTACCTACGTTGTATCGGTCTTTGCTTCTACACTATATTCTTGCTAGGGAACCTGGTAAAAATTTTCAAAATAATTAAAAAGAATTACTGTGTATTTTAGAGCAGTTTCCAATTGAGTATCGAAAGTAATTTCGCGATTGCTTTGGTTTTGCATTGCTACGCTTTGTGATTGGCTAAAAAATCTCGCGCCACTTTCTCAACCAATCAGAAGTAAAACCAACACAAATCGTGACTTGCTCGCACGCGTCTATCCCGTGCTTGGCGTCAGCAACATGTATTTGCTTTGAGTTCTGATTGGTTCGTTGGATTGACTGTGTCTGTTGTGATTGGCTCTAGTCGCAATAAGTTAACTTGCCTTTGTAGGCTGTGCAAGCTACAGCGAAAGCCACCACTGAAAAAAAAAATAAAACAGTAATTAATATTGATGCTCGCATCTTTATGATATTATTCGATCCTTGCCGATCTTGGTTGAATTCAAACTGTCATCGTGAGCAATCACGACTGTATATTATTGGTGATAAGTCGTCACTTATGAATGATTGATGCAAATGTGATTCGGAAGTGGTGAACCATAACAATGTTTTTATTGATTTTTTTTTTCGATTTTTACACGCCTGGACGAGCTGGGCCCTAAGTTTTTTGTTATTAGGGGAGCAAAGCTCAGCCCTTTTATTTAATTTTTTTTATGATCTGAATTAGTTGTGTCACGAAAATGATTAAATTTCCTGAAGATTAACTGTGGAGAAAGACCCCGGCAAAGCTAGTTGTTTTGAGATTTGCATACCACTAAGAAGTGTACTGATATACTAGTACCGTCTTAATCAGTGATCTGAAATCCCAGAGTGATTAAACGAACTTTGCAAGAACATCGCTACAAACAATTTTCTCTTTCAAGTTTTGTAAAAAACAAAAATCATATATCCTAGGGAAAATTAGGGTTTCAGGCTCTGGGTCTGGGTGACCTGTCAGGGATGGAGACAGTTGCATGATGTTTCAGTTAAAGAAGGGCTGATATCTATTGCTTTTGAAAGAAAATATGCGCAGTGGAGGTATTAGCATTAAATCATTCAGTTATGGAGACATGTAGTGTAGTTCTAACTTTTGAGTCTGTGGACAAAATACTGTGTTGTGACCATTAAAATGAAAACCTCAGTCTTAAGCAGTACTTTCAGTGTATGGTACCATTTGTTTTTCAATATTGTATGAAATGAATCGAAATTTGGGATTTTTCTTGAACTTTAATATAAATAGGCACTCTTGGGAGTTAAAGGGTAAATATATATTTCTTTGCGGAATTTTCTCATGACGCTTTCAGTGACGCGTTCTGTGGGCGTTTTCTACTAAATTAAACTACAGAACGCAATTTTAGCCTTCTGAATGACTTTTATAGGTTCAAATCTCGAAAATGAAGCAAACTTCACCTGATAAACATTCAAACAACTTAACTTGAACATAAACTGTGTTATATGTCGCATCAATATGGAACATTTACCATTTACTAGTACTATTTAATTTCGTATTGCGGTTACAATTTTTGTCGCAATGTTAAACATTTTAACAATGATGCTACAAAATAATCGGCAAAATAATAGCAATTGTAGACATGTTTGATTATCTTTTTCTTTCACCTTTCTTTCTTCGCCTTTCTAAAGTGTGCAATTCAAAAAAAAGTTTTCGAACTGTACTTGGCAATGTATTTTGCCGCAATTTGTAGATGAAATCCTTACGTGGGACCATTCAAAGCTATTCAAATGAAAGCCATTTGCTTCTTAATGTGATGCACAACTGATATAAGTTTTAATCATTTTTTGTTTTGTTTATTCAGTTTTGAGCTTGTGGGGGCTCAAGGCTACCCTGATGAGTACCAGATGCATTTCTCGCGCTCTCATCTCAGTAGTACATCCCAGAAGCTTGGGAGAATTTATTCATATATGCAGCAACCCTGAGTTAATGAGGTTGGCTCTGTCAAACCGGTTTTCGGTCAGGAGATAATGAGATGCGAGACGTATAGGTACAGGAGGGGTTTAATGAGATGCAGGCCGTATAGGTAGAGTCATTAAGGATGCATGAATTGGGAGAGACGTATTATGAGATTTTAATGAATATTTATAAAGTGTTTAAGAGAGAAGTGTATGGTGTGATGTAGTGTTACGTGTCCGCCCAACCATCCGGGTGGTGGTTTCAATTTAAAGGCAAAAAAGAACAAAGGACGGGTGATGAACCAATGAGAAGACACTGACGTCATGGTCAAACCGGTTCAAACCAGTTTTCCTGGGTGTATATTATTAAAAATGGCCACTCACTAGAAAAACGAGTCAAACCGGTTTTGTTCACCCTTATTAAGAATTCAAAATGGCACCCTGAACGTTGTCTCCACAAAATGAATACGACACAATATTTCATAGAATCACAATAATTTTATAGGTGGTTTTCATGTTACGTCATCGCCGCCATGCTGGTGGACATAAACAATAGTTCTCTCATTAGCTCCTTTTGTTCGTCCACCAGCATTTGTTCGTTTCACTATTGTTATCTATGTCTCTAGAGATTGGTTGCAAACCACCTATTGAGTAAACAAAAACAGTGATTACAAAGAGTGTGTTGTTTTATGTTTATTTTACAAGCCATCTGCAATTAATTGTCCAAGATCTCTTTGACATTTTGATTTATCTATTCTGCTAAATTCTCTCTGAAGTGTAGGCCGTTTGATTTTACCTTGATTTTTAATCACCGCGTCCGCTACAGTTTAAAGCATTGTTTGGTTTTAAGTGAACATGAAATGTGTCCTTGCAATGCGCTTGACTTGAACACTCAATATACGTAAATGGTTCTTTTAAAGAAAGAGTTAAACAAAATTCAATTTCTGAGTTCATTTACTTTGCTAATGGTTTGAACTAAAGAAGGTTATTGTAAACAAAATATAAATTCAAGTATGGCTTAAAAGGAAGCGCGAGTTACACGCTTAAGTCAAGCAACACGAGCGAAGCCAAATAATCGAGTTTAGCGCGCTGCATTCCTTAGCGCGGTTTTTCTTTGACCAAGCGATTTGACGCTACTCAAATTGAGTGAATTTCTGGTCAAAACAAATAGAGACTTTGAATTTAACTTGCAACCTAACAGAAATACCTTACGCTTAAGTCAAACAGTGAGCGAAGCTAATCGAGTTGAGCGCACTGCCTTACTTAGCGGGGTAAACGTAGCACATTGCAATTCGTAGCGCCGGTTTCTTTGACCAGTAAACTCCAATTGAAAACTCAACTGGACAAGGCGGCAGCGCTGCTTTAACCAATTGTTTTAGTTGCTCGATACTTCGAATTACGATTCAAAACGAATGGCGATTTGGAATATAACTCACAAGCCAACTGCATTTCAGATACATTGTAAGAAATACTTTACTCTTTAGTTAAACAAGGAGGAATATTAATACAGAAACGTAGCACACTGCAATTCGTAGCGCCGGTTTCTTTGACCAGCAAACTCCAATTGAAAACTCAACTGGACAAGGCGGCAGCGCTGCTTTACTAGTAACCAATTGTTTTAGCTGCTCGATACCTCGAATAACATTAACGAACATTTCTTTCGAGCATTTGCATTCAAGTGTGTTCTTGAATATAAATGACTTAAAGCTTTTGAAGAAACACTCTTAAACAATAAATGTAATTACCTTTTGTTTACACTCACTCAACCACGAGCGTAGGGTAATTCAAACTTGAACGTATTGTAATATTAATTGAAACTAGCTACTGAGAGAAACTAATCACATGAAAAGAAAAATACGGTGAAATTGTTTTCAGCAGCTGACATTTTAAAGCAATGTTTGCTTTTCAAACGCGAAATTACGCTTGTCTAGAAAGTAAAATACCGCATAAACTTTTCTTTAAACTTACTGAACGTCAAACCGAAAATATCAGCGAATCTACTATGCTAATGTTTAGTTGAAAACACAATTAAACTTGCGCTGAGTTGTTTAGCAATTGTTTTAGTACTTCGAATAATGGTGAGCGTTAAAGACTTTAAAATTCAAGTCGGAACGAATAGAGATTTTAAATTTAACTCGCCACCTACTGATTCACAGAAATGTCCCACGTTTAGTAAAACAACGGGCGAAGCTATTCGAATTTAGCGCGCGACAATTATTGACTTTCAAGTCCAAACGAATACAGATCATAACATTTAACTCGCAATCTACTGATACATAGAAATACTTCACAAGATCTAACGAACCATTTCTGTCAATTGAATTTAAGCGACCATGAACTGGTTTTATTGACTGGACTAGCTAACAGGTTTTTTTCGATGCGCTATGATTTTATTCACCTCGTTTCCCTGAAGATCGAGCTCACAACAAAGGACGCGACATAATATTTCATGGAATCATACTTTATTGAGTAAACAAAAACAAAGATTACAAACAGTTCTGTTTTCAAAGATTGTGATGTTGATGTTTATTTTACAAGGTCTCTTTGCCACTTTTATTTATCTATTCTGCTAAATTGTCTCTGAAGTGTAGTTCGTTTGATCTTGTCTTGATTTTTAATAACCACATCCGCTTCAGTTAAAGTATTGTTTGATTTCAAGGTAAAAAGTGAAATGTGTCCTTTGAATGCGCTTGGCTTAACAGTAAATATGCGTAAACGATTCTTTTAAAGAGTTAAACAAAATTAATTTTGTGGGTGCATTAACTTCGCCAACGGTTTGAACTAAGGAAGCTTATTGCAAACAAAATATAAACTCAATGCAAGCATGGCTTAAAGGAAGCGCGAGAATTTTCATCATCGAATGCAAAACACATACATTTACTATAAAGATCAAAAACAATATAGTGCCTTGACCAGGATTCAAACCTGGGTTACTACGGCCACAACGCAGTGTCTTAACCACTAGGCCATCAAAGCAGAGAATACTATAAATGTGTAAAACTAATAAGAGGGTTTTGAAACATTCAAGGTCATAATCAACCGCTAAATCTCAATAAAATTGTGCAGTGTAATAAAAACTTTTTACTTTACTAAAATCCGCAATGTTCTTTTAGCCGCTACATCTCTAGACGCTATGTATTTTGAGTTTCCCAGCCAACTATCCGATAGAGGAAAACAAACTGAACGAAATACAAAAAGAACAAAACGCACTGTTACCTCAGTCGTTAACTTGATATCGATTTCTTTCTCTTTCACTGAACTAAATTTGTATGTGAAGTTAACACCTCGGCCAAAAACAAAGCAGCCATGCTGAGACAAAAAGTCACACGTTTAATGATAACAAGACCCATATCAAATCGTTATGTCAACAAAAGCGGTTTTTATTCTCAACAACTCGAATCCCTGCACAGCACAGTCGAATGATAAGTAAATCAAACTTGACGATGGAACCGATCGTCACTATTAAGTCAAACAATAGAGGTATTCGATTTCATATTCAAATCATTCGTTCCAAAAGCGCTTTTCAAGTTTCAGAACCCTCACATCATAAGGCAGAAAGTCTCATATTTCAAACGTTATAACATCAAAGATCCAAGTAAATACCACACGCCGAATTTGAACAGTCAATAGATCCATTTAACGTGTTATTCAATTCAACTAAGTAAACTTAGGTTGTCTTGCGAACATATCAATTCTATTAGTGCTTTTCAAACCCTTTAGCAACAGTAACGGTCTAAACGTTTATTTCCAAACAAAAGTTAGTTTAGCGAGTGCATACATACTATGCCAATGCTTTGGTTGAAAACTAAAACTCAACTGAACAAGCACTACGTTACTGGTCGAATGTTGGTGAGAGCCGCCAAGACCTTAATCCACAAGATTTAAATAACATTTTCTTTCATTTGATTTAAAGAGTCGTCCAAAAAAAAAATTACAACAAACATATATGTATCAATTTATAATTTACCAACTTTACTCGAAAGAAAAGTAACTGGGCTGCGATTGTTTAAAGCGTGACGAATCAACGTTCAATTAGTGATAACAGTTTAGGAACGAATTAACAATGCTTTCCTTGAAGTCAAGGATTGTTTGAATGCGCAGCGCTATTCGCGTACCAACGAACCTTTTCTGTCATTTGAATTTAAGCGGCCATTTATACTGAAAACATAACGAACTACATGTAAAACACCTTCTGTTCAAATAACGTGTAAACGTAAGCGTAACGTTGCTTCAAACATAGCGAAAGCATGTTCGCATGGAATGGAAA
Source organism: Dendrophyllia cribrosa (assembly GCA_024195265.1). Lineage (NCBI taxonomy): Eukaryota > Metazoa > Cnidaria > Anthozoa > Scleractinia > Dendrophylliidae > Dendrophyllia > Dendrophyllia cribrosa. The sequence continues at coordinate 14,587,674 of JAJLRJ010000008.1, forward strand.
AATATAAGCTTCATGAAGTGATATTATACGCAGCGAAACCTAACCAGCGTTCCGTGTTTATTTGTGGAACTTCTTTAGACAAGTTAAACAATAAACTTGAAAGCCATTGTTAACTATTGTTATCAATTGTCAACTTTGAGCATGACTGACATGCAGAGAAAACTTTTTGGTTTCACAGGGAGACTTTGATTGACCATAACACTATGCATTTGTGAGCAAACGCTAAAATGTTCTCTATTTTAACAAGCATGTCTTTAAAGTAATTTACTGTGAATACTATTTACAACAACCGAAACGGCCATTCATCATTCCAAAAGTCTACTTTCCAACTAAAAGCCTTTTTCTGCGGCACGATTAGAGAATCAAAAAAAAAACGCAAGGCAAAGTTACATGTTCAAACGAATAATTACAGCAAACAATGTACCCGCTTTATAATTTACCAATATACACATCACAAGTTTACTTTACACGACAGAAAAGTAACTGGGATGTGATTCTTTTAAGCGGTAACGAATTAAGGGTCAATTAATGATTAATAGTTTAGGGACGAATTAGCTGTGCTTTTCTTAAAGTCAAGGATTATTTGGATGCACAGCGCTATTCGCTCGATATTCGCGTGCTAAAGAGAAACGACACGAGTTCAAAATACTCTTTTTAATTACAATTAAGCTGTCTCAAAGGTAATTGAACTATTCATTTGTATTTGCATACTGTTGAAAACACGAGATTGTAATAAGACATTACGTAATGTTTGTGTAAAAAGATGTGATTTTGTTGGTCCGTATTATAACGTATTACCGTTCACACTAAATGTTTGCCGGTTCTATTTTTTCTAATTTATATTCCCGCAAACATTTTCTCCTTAAAAAAAATACGGTTCCGCTGTCCAAACTATATACAAACTGATCGTTATTTAGTAATAAACATAATGTAAAATCGGTGCCCATTTACTAAATAAACGTCTCTTTCGTTAAGAAAATGCCACTGATAACTCGGGTGATAATGCATCAAATGGTTCCGTTGTTATTGCTGATCGATCCATTGCAGAGAATTAAATCAGCCACACTGACTAGGGCACAAAAGTTAGTTCCTGCAAAACACCAAAATTTAAACGACAAACAATTGATTTGAGTCATTCAGCGCGAATTAGCAACTTTAGACCGACACCCCCTGGAGTAGCTCATTGTAACTCAGAGCAACTCAGAACATTTGAGTGAGCAACTAAGACCGTTTGATTGAGCACTTTAGAGCGGTTGAGTGCGCAACTTCGAGCAACTCGGAGCGACTCAAAGCAACTCGGAGTAACTCAGAGCAACTCAGTGCAACTCAGAGCAACTCAGAGCAACACAGAGCAACACGGAGCAACTCAGAGCAACACAGGGCAACACAGAGCAACTCAAAGCAACTCAGAGCAACTCAGAGCTAGTCAGAGCAACATAGAGCAACTCAAAGCAACTAAGAGCAACTCAGAGCAACTTACGCGATCGTGTTATAGGGTCGATAACAGATGCTCCTTGTCGATCTATGTCTAGTCAGTTTGACATAAGACCAATCACAACAGAGGTTAAAAACTACATTACATAATATTTCAGGAATGACATTTATTATTGACAATTGCAAAATAATACATTACAGAAAATTCACTCGCATTCTAATTCATTTTCCAAGAAATGGATCACGTTGTATAAAAACTATCGTTCGGAAATATTTCCTCTTTCTTGCTGTGTAAGTCAAGTCTTCATCTTCATTCGAAGTTTCTTTAGATACTAGGTCCTCCTGGTCAAACAGTCTGTTCAATAAATATTTTCGTGTGTTGACTGCTGCTTCAGCGGCTTCCGCATAATCCATGTCATCATCTTGCATAAAGCTATGTATTGTTTTCATGACCTTTTTATGCAGTGGGTCAGTTCTAAGATCACGATACCACTTTAGATAGTGCAGATACAACCTTTGTAGCCTCTTTCTGTAAACAGGCAGTAAAAAATCGGATGCTTGAATCTCCGCAACGTCTTGTGGCAAACCATGTTCAAACGTCTTTGAATCTCAGTCCTTATAAAGCCTTGTCCAATTGTTGGATGTCCTGATCTAAACAAAAGGTTCTTCGAAAGAGATCTCTTAGTTCTTGCTTAGTATTTTCTCCAATGTAACGAGGACCAATTATGGCACTGGATTTATGTAGGGTTGGATAACCATGTAGCGGTTGAAATCCAAATTCTTTTACCCAACGACCTCCACCATTCCAGCTAAAGAAAAAGGGTTGATACCACTTCTTACTAGGAATGTTATAGACATATACCTCTTTATTTAAATCCAAGGCCAATTGGACAGACCATCCCGTTCCACCTTTGACTTGATTTTTTTCTGCATTCAACTCGCCAAATGCATACACGATGCGAACATCCTTGACAATAAAAAAGTTTCTTTGAAAGAGTTCTCGCGCGTAACTGTTCTCTGTCATGTTTAATCGTCTATTAAGTGATGTGCTGGCATGGTGCAAATAAGAGTTCGCTTGGATCAATGTTTCTCTCGGTAAGGGTGTGATAGTTTTGGCCCTGAGATGACGTGGCCCTATCTTGACCTCTACTTGAAAACCATACTCTCGACCCAGTCCTTCCGCCAAAAGATCTAACCCACCGCAACCACCAGTGTATAACACATACCCTGTTCCGATAGGACAGTCCATGGGTTCTTCCGCCATCTTTGGTGAAAATAAAATGAAACAACACACCCTATTTATCTAAATTAAGAACCAATCAGAAGATTGTGCAAACCAGTTTTCGCAAAACTAGTTTGACCGCATCGTCTTACCTAAGTTTGACACCCTTTGTCACAAACCGACACTGGTTTACAATAACTGATATCTTGTCTTTCAACCTCTCTTATAACGTCATCGTTACATTCACAAAGAATGAAAGGTTTAATTTCATTGACAATAGAATTTTTTCAACTTGTCACGTTGACGTTTCTCAAATTCTTTGGTCCAGTTAAATTCCTTTATTGCAGCCTCTGTTTTAAAATCTTCGAAAGCTTTAACTTTTTCTCCAATTTTTTGCATTTCATGACGATTTCTTTCCATCTCTCCGTCTACTTCTTTTTTTGAAATGTTCGTACCTTTTTTCGAGTTGATTTATGTAAAAATAACTATTGGATTCTAACATTGAATTTGTTTCCCTTTCAGCTCGTAACTCATTGATACAATGATCATCGTCTGGGTTATCATCTTGCAATTTTTTGTTCACTTCCTTCAATCCTTTAATTTCATCTTGCATCTGAGTGATATATTCTTGAGCGTCATTGTTATCATTTTGCAGTTGCTTGTTCACCTGCTTTAATTCTTTGATGTCATTGTGCAAGGTCTTTGCCATCTCTTCTCGTTTGTATTGGGCTTCACTGGATTGATAGTAGAAGTTATTTCTTAACTCTGCTAGCCTATCATCCAGTTTGTCGTATTTAACTTTCCATTGCTCGTTTTCAATTCCTTCTTCTCTAATTTTGAACATTCTTTCTCTTGGTTCAACTCTTTTACCTCTTGTTGTAACTGTTCAATGATTGGTTGCCACTTCAATATCACCTCTTCTATTTGATCCCAGATGTCAATTGCAGTGATGACCTCTCCTGATCTGTCATTTTTTTGCCAAACGCCATATAATTCAAGAATTTCTTTCACCAGAGTGTCTTGATTTGGTACCCATTCATCAAAATCACAACAATCGTCATACACCTGAACTTTCACTTCAAACATTTGCTCTAAGAGTTGCATTGTCGACACACTGAGCTCAGACCACTCCAAAATCCACTACCCGATTGACTCATGAGTAAACCGCGTCTTCTTTTGAGAGAGTTTTTACGTTTTCCTACCTCACGTAACACGTGTTTGTAACGGTCCTGGCATTGATGAAGTTGACCGGTCATAACCAGTTCGTACTTGTTAAACAGGCTTATTGATTGGTAAAAAAAAAATTGTATAAAGTTTCTGCGACGGTGTTCATCGCATATCAAAGGAAGGAAAAAGTGGGTTTAACGAGTACGAAAATGGATACATTTTTGTAGCAAAACATGGAAACGAGCATCTTACCACAAGACAGCTAGAAAACCGGGTTTAATCACATACCTCTCATGTCGTTTTCAGAAAACTAGTTTGACCGCGTCGTCTTACCTATTTTTTTTTTTATAAAAAAGAGTTTTTTTTCCTTATTTGCTCAAACCACTGCAGCACGAAGATGGAACAGTCCAAAGTTGATCATGCTACGAAGAGAAAGCCCACTCGTCCAGCCAAGGTTCCCACAGGAATCAAGCCTAAAAGACGAAAAAAAGACCAACATATCGTGAAATATGGTGACACCATTCATACTGTCTTCGAAGCCGAATGTGAAGGAGTCCACTGCAATGAGGATGACGATTCCAATTTTATAGACATGGTAAAGCAGGATCTTGATTATATACCTTTCAAACTTGATACCATCTCCGAAAAAACAATCATGGAAGTCCTCGAAACAGGAGTGGTTGTGACTCAAGAAGAAGAACAAGCTGTAGACGATCTGTTATGCAAGCTGAGATTCATGGATCAAGCCACCCAGACAGATCCTCTTCCCCTTTCTGATATGCCACCAGGGGAATCGAAATTCCTTCCTGCTGTCCCTCATACCCTATGTTGCCCCATTCACGACGTGGAGATGGACGAGTTTGTGTCCAGAAAAGGAGGGGAGTACGTGAAGTGCCCTTATACAGATTGTTTGCTGTTTGCACCAAAGACCGAGGTCATTTCCTTTTTGAAGGTCGTGCACCTTCCAGAAGGCGAGCAAATTGATTGTGAATGCCATACTCCTGAGCAAAGAGAACGATGTCTTTAAAAAGGAACAGAAAAAAAGAAATGCTGATTAAGCGACCAAACTCCCCATATTGCATCTGTTTTCACCTTATTGTAACTCAAATTTCTTAAATGGGAGTATGGAAGAAGAAAAAAATCAGAAAAGGAATTCCAAAACCGAGGAGGAATATGATTCCATTGAATTTGACCGCCCAGGAGAATACTCCAAGACCGGCAAACAATATGTTGTCACCGACAGCGACAATATCATCATATCCCCTAATCAGTTGAGAGGGCATGTTTATGATGATGCAATGGTACGCACTTGGTTGAAAGACCATCCCGATCAAACTACATTCAAACCTGGCTGCGTGAACTCTTGAACAGTATCGACCCATCCCTTGCATGTTTATTAATGGCTTTCTTGCATTGTTATTATTTAAGCTTATAAATGTTTTAAATTATATTTAACTTGGATTGGTGTACGCCAAGAAAGGAAGCTTTTGCCACAGTAAAATGGAATACCTTAGAGACTATGTATGAGAAACGATTATTAATTTTTGCGTAACAGGCCTATTATCACCTTTTACCATGTCCTATGAACTGTCTTTTTGAAAAGTATGTAAGTTGCTACGACCTTAGGAGGAAAATGACCTTTAAGTTACCCAGACCTAAGACCGATATGGTCAAGAAATCATGCTCATATAAGTCAATTATTCGGTGGAATGCTTTGGAAAAATCAGATGAGATCAATACAAGATGTTGATGCTTTTAAAAAGTCACTTAAGTGTATTTTTAAGCCACATATATTATAATGATGTGCTTTGAATTTTTATTGTTATAAATACGTAGAATTCTGTGAGAAAACTATAAATACGTAGTTATAAATACGTAATACTGTGAGAAAACGCAAGGCGAGAACGCCTGTGGTAGCCAGGTTACGAAGCAACAAGCAATGGGAACCTTACTAAACCGGACAAACCAGTTTTTCAAGCTGAATTCAAATAAAAGGGACAGACACTGTGTTGTCACAACATTTTTTTTTATTGGATTGGCTTAACATCATGACTCCTGATATCATTAAGCACTACGTCCTAGACGTGAATGATGAAAAAACAAAAGACGCCTATTGGATATGTCTGGCTTTCATAGTGTATGACGACATTCAGAAGAGAAACCCCAGTTGTGTACAAGACAATAAAAAGTTGAGGACATGTTTGGATCATGCGTTTACAGTTTTGGACAACTATCGCACAAAGGCATATTGGGTATGGCACGATATACTAGACATTCTGGATTTGCTGGCACCTTATGAACAAGACTGGATTGACAATCCACAGCAAGAAAGAGAACGCATTGAAAGCGTCATTTTGAATCCTGATCAGTTTTGTAAAACCTGTTGGCACTGGTTAGACATATTAATAAATGACATTGATAAAGTTGACCGGTCCTAACCAGTTCGTACTTGTTAAACAGGTTTATTGATTTGTCAAAAAAAAACTGTTTTTTTTAAAAACTGTATAAAGTTTCTACAACAGTGTTCATCACACACCAGTTTCAAGATGAGTTACTCAAAGTGTGGACTCTGTCAACAAGACCTTGAAGTGATCAAGCCCACATCAGGTATTCCCAACATTCGCTGTTTGAATTGGAGAGAGTGTCCCTTCTTCTGCCGTAAAGACAACGTCTATGGCTATCAACAATGTATCAAAGATCATGTGATATCTGCATATAAAGTACACGAAGGTGGAAAACAGCTCTGTTGCAAGCACATGGAAGTGTCAACCTTGAGGGTATCTGGATCAGAAAAGAACCCGTTCAGACCATACTTCACGTGCAGACAAAAGGAAAAGTGTCAGTACTTTCAATGGGCTAATGAATTGCCTGCAGATGTCTTAGGTCCTCCGATGTACAAACCAAGAGAAACTGTAGCGAACGTAGTCATTAAAGATCAAGGCAAAATCAAACGCCCTACACTTCAGAGACAATTTAGTATAATAGATAAATCAAAATGTCAAAGAGATCTTGGACAATTAATTGCAGATGGCTTGTAAAACATAAACATTTCACTCTTTGTAACAAACAGAAATCTTTGTAATCATTGTTTTTGTTTACTTAATAAATCAATTTTGACAACATCAAATAATGTGTCTTATTCATTTTGTGGAAACATACTCTTATTTGCACCATGCCAGCACATCACTCAATAGACGATTAAACATGACAGAGAACAGTTACGCGCGAGAACTCTTTCAAAGAAACTTTTTTATTGTCAAGGATGTTCGCATCGTGTATGCATTTGGCGAGTTGAATGCAGAAAAAAAATCAAGTCAAAGGTGGAACGGGATGGTCTGTCCAATTGGCCTTGGATTTAAATAAAGAGGTATATGTTTACAACATTCCTAGTAAGAAGTGGTACCAACCCTTTTTCTTTCGCTGGAATGGTGGAGGTCGTTGGGTAAAAGAATTTGGATTTCAACCGCTACATGGTTATCCAACCCTACATAAATCCAGTGCCATAATTGGTCCTCGTTACATTGGAGAAAATACTAAGCAAGAACTAAGAGATCTCTTTCGAAGAACCTTTTGTTTAGATCAGGACATCCAACAATTGGACAAGGCTTTATAAGGACTGAGATTCAAAGACGTTTGAACATGGTTTGCCACAAGACGTTGCGGAGATTCAAGCATCCGATTTTTTACTGCCTGTTTACAGAAAGAGGCTACAAAGGTTGTATCTGCACTATCTAAAGTGGTATCGTGATCTTAGAACTGACCCACTGCATAAAAAGGTCATGAAAACAATACATAGCTTTATGCAAGATGATGACATGGATTATGCGGAAGCCGCTGAAGCAGCAGTCAACACACGAAAATATTTATTGAACAGACTGTTTGACCAGGAGGACCTAGTATCTAAAGAAACTTCGAATGAAGATGAAGACTTGACTTACACAGCAAGAAAGAGGAAATATTTCCGAACGATAGTTTTTATACAACGTGATCCATTTCTTGGAATATGAATTAGAATGCGAGTGAATTTTCTGTAATGTATTATTTTGCAATTGTCAATAATAAATGTCATTCCTGAAATATTATGTAATGTAGTTTTTAACCTCTGTTGTGATTGGTCTTATGTCAAACTGACTAGACATAGATCGACAAGGAGCATCTGTTATTGACCCTATAACACGATCGCGTAAGTTGCTCTGAGTTGCTCTTAGTTGCTTTGAGTTGCTCTATGTTGCTCTGACTAGCTCTGAGTTGCTCTGAGTTGCTCTGAGTTGCTCTGAGTTGCTTTGAGTTGCTCTGTGTTGCCCTGTGTTGCTCTGAGTTGCTCCGTGTTGCTCTGTGTTGCTCTGAGTTGCACTGAGTTGCTCTGAGTTACTCCGAGTTACTCCGAGTTGCTTTGAGTCGCTCCGAGTTGCTCGAAGTTGCGCACTCAACCGCTCTAAAGTGCTCAATCAAACGGTCTTAGTTGCTCACTCAAATGTTCTGAGTTGCTCTGAGTTACAATGAGCTACTCCAGGGGGTGTCGGTCTAAAGTTGCTAATTCGCGCTGAATGACTCAAATCAATTGTTTGTCGTTTAAATTTTGGTGTTTTGCAGGAACTAACTTTTGTGCCCTAGTCAGTGTGGCTGATTTAATTCTCTGCAATGGATCGATCAGCAATAACAACGGAACCATTTGATGCATTATCACCCGAGTTATCAGTGGCATTTTCTTAACGAAAGAGACGTTTATTTAGTAAATGGGCACCAACACGATTTTACATTACGTTTATTACTAAATAACGATCAGTTTGTATATAGTTTGGACAGCGGAACCGTATTTTTTTTAAGGAGAAAATGTTTGCGGGAATATAAATTAGAAAAAATAGAACCGGCAAACATTTAGTGTGAACGGTAATACGTTATAATACGGACCAACAAAATCACATCTTTTTACACAAACATTACGTAATGTCTTATTACAATCTCGTGTTTTCAACAGTATGCAAATACAAATGAATAGTTCAATTACCCTTTAAGCAGAATTGTAATTAAAAAGAGTATTTTGAACTCGTGTCGTTTCTCTTTAGCACGCGAATATCGAGCGAATAGCGCTGTGCATCCAAATAATCCTTGACTTTAAGAAAAGCACAGCTAATTCGTCCCTAAACTATTAATCATTAATTGACCCTTAATTCGTTACCGCTTAAAAGAATCACATCCCAGTTACTTTTCTGTCGTGTAAAGTAAACTTGTGATGTGTATATTGGTAAATTATAAAGCGGGTACATTGTTTGCTGTAATTATTCGTTTGAACATGTAACTTTGCCTTGCGTTTTTTTTTTTTGATTCTCTAATCGTGCCGCAGAAAAAGGCTTTTAGTTGGAAAGTAGACTTTTGGAATGATGAATGGCCGTTTCGGTTGTTGTAAATAGTATTCACAGTAAATTACTTTAAAGACATGCTTGTTAAAATAGAGAACATTTTAGCGTTTGCTCACAAATGCATAGTGTTATGGTCAATCAAAGTCTCCCTGTGAAACCAAAAAGTTTTCTCTGCATGTCAGTCATGCTCAAAGTTGACAATTGATAACAATAGTTAACAATGGCTTTCAAGTTTATTGTTTAACTTGTCTAAAGAAGTTCCACAAATAAACACGGAACGCTGGCTAGGTTTCGCTGCGTATAATATCACTTCATGAAGCTTATATTTTTCCATTCCATGCGAACATGCTTTCGCTATGTTTGAAGCAACGTTACGCTTACGTTTACACGTTATTTGAACAGAAGGTGTTTTACATGTAGTTCGTTATGTTTTCAGTATAAATGGCCGCTTAAATTCAAATGACAGAAAAGGTTCGTTGGTACGCGAATAGCGCTGCGCATTCAAACAATCCTTGACTTCAAGGAAAGCATTGTTAATTCGTTCCTAAACTGTTATCACTAATTGAACGTTGATTCGTCACGCTTTAAACAATCGCAGCCCAGTTACTTTTCTTTCGAGTAAAGTTGGTAAATTATAAATTGATACATATATGTTAGTTGTAATTTTTTTTTTGGACGACTCTTTAAATCAAATGAAAGAAAATGTTATTTAAATCTTGTGGATTAAGGTCTTGGCGGCTCTCACCAACATTCGACCAGTAACGTAGTGCTTGTTCAGTTGAGTTTTAGTTTTCAACCAAAGCATTGGCATAGTATTTATGCACTCGCTAAACTAACTTTTGTTTGGAAATAAACGTTAAGACCGTTACTGTTGCTAAAGGGTTTGAAAAGCACTAATAGAATTGATATGTTCGCAAGACAACCTAAGTTTACTTAGTTGAATTGAATAACACGTTAAATGGATCTATTGACTGTTCAAATTCGGCGTGTGGTATTTACTTGGATCTTTGATGTTATAACGTTTGAAATATGATACTTTCTGCCTTATGATGTGAGGGTTCTGAAACTTGAAAAGCGCTTTTGGAACGAATGATTTGAATATGAAATCGAATACCTCTATTGTTTGACTTAATAGTGACGATCGGTTCCATCGTCAAGTTTGATTTACTTATCATTCGACTGTGCTGTGCAGGGATTCGAGTTGTTGAGAATAAAAACCGCTTTTGTTGACATAACGATTTGATATGGGTCTTGTTATCATTAAACGTGTGACTTTTTGTCTCAGCATGGCTGCTTTGTTTTTGGCCGAGGTGTTAATTTCACATACAAATTTAGTTCAGTGAAAGAGAAAGAAATCGATATCAAGTTAACGACTGAGGTAACAGTGCGTTTTGTTCTTTTTGTATTTCGTTCAGTTTGTTTTCCTCTATCGGATAGTTGGCTGGGAAACTCAAAATACATAGCGTCTAGAGATGTAGCGGCTACAAGAACATTGCGGATTTTAGTAAAGTAAAAAGTGTTTATTACACTGCACAATTTTATTGAGATTTAGCGGTTGATTATGACCTTGAATGTTTCAAAACCGTCTTATTAGTTTTACACATTTATAGTATCCTCTGCTTTGATGGCCTAGTGGTTAAGACACTGCGTTGTGGCCGTAGTAACCCAGGTTCGAATCCTGGTCAAGGCACTATATTGTTTTTGATCTTTATAGTAAATGTATGTGTTTTGCATTCGATGATGAAAATTCTCGCGCTTCCTTTAAGCCATGCTTGCATTGAGTTTATATTTTGTTTGCAATAAGCTTCCTTAGTTCAAACCGTTGGCGAAGTAAATGCAGCCACAAAATTAATTTTGTTTAACTCTTTAAAAGAATCGTTTACGCATATTTACTGTTAAGCCAAGCGCATTCAAAGGACACATTTCACTTTTTACCTTGAAATCAAACAATACTTTAACTGAAGCGAATGTGGTTATTAAAAATCAAGACAAGATCAAACGAACTACACTTCAGAGACAATTTAGCAGAATAGATAAATAAAAGTGGCAAAGAGACCTTGTAAAATAAACATCAACATCACGATCTTTGAAAACAGAACTGTTTGTAATCTTTGTTTTTGTTTACTCAATAAAGTATGATTCCATGAAATATTATGTCGCGTCCTTTGTTGTGAGCTCGATCTTCAGGGAAACGAGGTGAATAAAATCATAGCGCATCGAAAAAAACCTGTTAGCTAGTCCAGTCAATAAAACCAGTTCATGGTCGCTTAAATTCAATTGACAGAAATGGTTCGTTAGATCTTGTGAAGTATTTCTATGTATCAGTAGATTGCGAGTTAAATGTTATGATCTGTATTCGTTTGGACTTGAAAGTCAATAATTGTCGCGCGCTAAATTCGAATAGCTTCGCCCGTTGTTTTACTAAACGTGGGACATTTCTGTGAATCAGTAGGTGGCGAGTTAAATTTAAAATCTCTATTCGTTCCGACTTGAATTTTAAAGTCTTTAACGCTCACCATTATTCGAAGTACTAAAACAATTGCTAAACAACTCAGCGCAAGTTTAATTGTGTTTTCAACTAAACATTAGCATAGTAGATTCGCTGATATTTTCGGTTTGACGTTCAGTAAGTTTAAAGAAAAGTTTATGCGGTATTTTACTTTCTAGACAAGCGTAATTTCGCGTTTGAAAAGCAAACATTGCTTTAAAATGTCAGCTGCTGAAAACAATTTCACCGTATTTTTCTTTTCATGTGATTAGTTTCTCTCAGTAGCTAGTTTCAATTAATATTACAATACGTTCAAGTTTGAATTACCCTACGCTCGTGGTTGAGTGAGTGTAAACAAAAGGTAATTACATTTATTGTTTAAGAGTGTTTCTTCAAAAGCTTTAAGTCATTTATATTCAAGAACACACTTGAATGCAAATGTTCGAAAGAAATGTTCGTTAATGTTATTCGAGGTATCGAGCAGCTAAAACAATTGGTTACTAGTAAAGCAGCGCTGCCGCCTTGTCCAGTTGAGTTTTCAATTGGAGTTTGCTGGTCAAAGAAACCGGCGCTACGAATTGCAGTGTGCTACGTTTCTGTATTAATATTCCTCCTTGTTTAACTAAAGAGTAAAGTATTTCTTACAATGTATCTGAAATGCAGTTGGCTTGTGAGTTATATTCCAAATCGCCATTCGTTTTGAATCGTAATTCGAAGTATCGAGCAACTAAAACAATTGGTTAAAGCAGCGCTGCCGCCTTGTCCAGTTGAGTTTTCAATTGGAGTTTACTGGTCAAAGAAACCGGCGCTACGAATTGCAATGTGCTACGTTTACCCCGCTAAGTAAGGCAGTGCGCTCAACTCGATTAGCTTCGCTCACTGTTTGACTTAAGCGTAAGGTATTTCTGTTAGGTTGCAAGTTAAATTCAAAGTCTCTATTTGTTTTGACCAGAAATTCACTCAATTTGAGTAGCGTCAAATCGCTTGGTCAAAGAAAAACCGCGCTAAGGAATGCAGCGCGCTAAACTCGATTATTTGGCTTCGCTCGTGTTGCTTGACTTAAGCGTGTAACTCGCGCTTCCTTTTAAGCCATACTTGAATTTATATTTTGTTTACAATAACCTTCTTTAGTTCAAACCATTAGCAAAGTAAATGAACTCAGAAATTGAATTTTGTTTAACTCTTTCTTTAAAAGAACCATTTACGTATATTGAGTGTTCAAGTCAAGCGCATTGCAAGGACACATTTCATGTTCACTTAAAACCAAACAATGCTTTAAACTGTAGCGGACGCGGTGATTAAAAATCAAGGTAAAATCAAACGGCCTACACTTCAGAGAGAATTTAGCAGAATAGATAAATCAAAATGTCAAAGAGATCTTGGACAATTAATTGCAGATGGCTTGTAAAATAAACATAAAACAACACACTCTTTGTAATCACTGTTTTTGTTTACTCAATAAAATTATTGTGATTCCATGAAATATTGTGTCGTATTCATTTTGTGGAGACAACGTTCTGGGTGCCATTTTGAATTCTTAATAAGGGTGAACAAAACCGGTTTGACTCGTTTTTCTAGTGAGTGGCCATTTTTAATAATATACACCCAGGAAAACTGGTTTGAACCGGTTTGACCATGACGTCAGTGTCTTCTCAT